>VDFB02128488.1:0-44049 GCA_007258455.2 Sequoia sempervirens | reverse complement strand
AAACATAAATATCAAGAGTTTTTAAATTCATTTAAATGTATATCTTGCTAAGAGGAGAGAATCTAATCTCTCTCAACACTGCTCATTATTGAAACTATTAATCTACAAGCAGTGAGAGTCGTATCTAACAAATTGATTTGGTTTTGGGGTGAGAATTTAGATTCTTGAATTTCCTCCCAGTTAAAACCCTGTGACCATTTCCATTTGCAGCAGCAGCAACATCACCTTCCTTCTTCTCCTCTTGCTTGAATGGCAGCGAGTCCAATTCATTCAAAACTGTACGGATGTCTTGTACGAGCCTGTCAGCCATGCTTCTGCTGAAGTCCTCTCGTATAATCACACGCAGAAGGGTTATGTGCTGAGCATCTGGAGCCATATTATACGCAGGCACCACCCACTTAAACCTTCTCAGATGTTCTGAAATATCATGCTCAGTGTACTTGAGCTTGTCCTTGAGGGAGAAGGCAACCAGAGGTACACCCTCCTCTTTTGACAGCATGTTGAATCGCCCTGTTTTTATAAGGCTATCACATAAATATTTGGCATTTGCCCTGCAGTTTTCAATGATTCTCTTGTATCCCTGCAGCAGTTGTACAGTTGGGTTTTTGTTAATGGATTCGTTCAAACATAAATTACTGACTAGTTAAATCATTTGTTTCTTACCTCAAAGCCAAGGCGAATGAGTTGGTAGTATTGAGCAATGATTTGACTTGCACCTGCATTAAATTTGGCCAAAATTAGACCCTCCCCTGAAGAATTAAATCTATCAATATTCTGTATTTACCCTTTTCATTAAAGGTAAAATACAATGAGTTTCTTCTCAGTTTAATAGGCATTGGAGATCTTGGCGAATCTATAGAACCCAGTTAAATTACTTTGTCAGGTTTTAACCTTTGGTTTGTATTACTATTCAAAAGTGGCTGCCTAAACTTTTTCAGTGGTTTTCTTAAAAGTTAAAACAATGCATTACATGAATGATTCCTTCAGGCAATGAATGGTACATCAACTACAGAATTCATGTAATAAATTATATTATAACTTGCTCTGCCTCATAAATCTTGTTGAGATAAATTCTATTTCTACCTTCCCTGTAGCACAGATCCTAGTGGGCCTATCCAAAAAGACCATAAAATGCTTATTCTATTTCATTCTGAAGAAAATCACCTACCTTTAGAGAAATTGAGCGTGAAAGTTGGTTGATCAGCTCCAAGATAATAAATATGAAAAATGAGTTCCTCTGGAAGGTCTTGCTTGCCACGCCAAACAACCCATCCAACTCCAGCATAAACAAGTCCATATTTGTGCCCACTCACATTGATGCTCCTTACCAATGGCAGCCTGAAGTCCCACTCCAAATTTGGGTACAGAAATGGTGCAATGAACCCACCACTTGCAGCATCAACATGAATTGGAGTGTCCCAGCTAAACATTCACATAATCACATTTCTGAGCAATACTTAAATTACTTTAACCACAATAAATTTCATGAATAAAATTTTAAAATACCCTACAAAAGGCTTAGGACACACTGAAAAATCCTACTTTTGCTTTGATCAAAATATAAAAAATTAACTAATTTGAATTATTTCATACTTTGTTTTATTGTTCTTCTCCATCAAAAGATCGTTGAGCAGTTTCACATCCTCAAATTCGCCATTATAAGTAGACCCTAAAATGGCAGCAACACAAATGGTGTTTTCATCAACCAATTCTACTGCTTTTTGAGGGTCCATAACATAATATCCTTCTCTCAGCTTCACCTCTTTTAGTTCTACCTCAAAATACCGAGCAAACTTCTCCCAACAGACCTGCAAAACAATGTCATAAACAACATCAATTACCATTACCAAAAAATGCAGAGCACAGCTAATCATTTTTAGATTGCAGGAAAACAGAAAAAACACAATTAGTTAAAAGTTGAAACCTGGACATTGGAACCAGTCACAATATTGGGCTTGTCATAAGGTTTCCCTTGGCTTTTCTCTTGTTTTGCCACTTGCGCTTGAATGCAAGGCCAGCCAGCATTATTGCCTCTGAAGATCCCACAGTCCCAACACCGATAGCTTGCTCTTCATCAGAAATAGGTGCATGGAACATTCGAGCTATCATATTCACACACCGGTTCTGAAGTTCCAATTCACAAAACAAATTAAACACCACCATCTCCACATCAATTCTATCATCACGCTGACATACAGTCAATCCAAATAGATTGATTTTATAATTTTATGTAAGGACCCAGATTATATTTACAATAAAACAGAACACTTCTTTTCTGAAAAAAAAAAAAAGACAGTTTAAAAGAGATCTATCAAGAAAAATTTTCCAATGACTTTCTCCAAACCATTCATGAACTCCTTTTCATCACAACTATTTAATTTTCAGATGTAAAGAACTAATCAAGTAACAATACATCCTTGTTGAATTGAAAATAAACAATGACCTGAAGCTCAGTGGTGACAGGGTACTCATCCATATCAACATAGTTCTTATTGATAGCTTCCATTACCAACTTATTGCACTCAGGCTCCATCCAAGTTGTGACAAAAGAGGCCAAATTAAGCCTCGGATTGCTATCAAGTATAAGCTCATCACTGATGATCTGATATGCAGCCTCCTTTGGAATTGATTTCTCAGGAAGCTCAAACCTGCAAATTAATTCAATAAAAGACCTTAAAATAACTTGAATTCAAACTAGGTGTGACATATTTTGATATCCAACCATTTTATGTAAGAAAAACAATGCATACATACTTTGGTAGAGAGTTCTGAAGATAACGGGAGGCAAACATAGAATCAATGCCACTATCTGAACGGCGGGTAGTTTCGCTAAGCGCCATTTTTCCTTGTATTGTATTATCAAAGTGTATTCTATTAATCTAGAATGAAGAATGGTTTTCTTGCAGCGGGCCTCTACTTGTTATATAGTGCTCAAACCAGAAGTAAACCTTCAATATGTCTCCATTATGACGTTAGATTATTACAATAACTATAGTGCCGAAAGGGGCTGTGTTATTATTCTATATTCTTACCTTCTGAATTGCATTGTTCTAGAGGGCCGTCCAGAGTCCCGAATTTGTCCATTGGTAGTCGTTTAGATTGTTCCATTTAGATTGTATGCGCATCTTGGAGGGACGACAAATCTGATTTGCACCGTCGCTTTCTATAACGGTCTTCCTGAACTTACCTTCTCCTCAAGAAAAGATCAGGAAAACTGTTATCTTCGTTAATAAGGCAATTATAGGAATAATATGAGAGAATAATATACTCTTCCTTTCGAATTCTTTCTTGCCGTAAAAGGTAAAAATTGTATACCCGTGCTCTTTGGGGGCTATGAATGTTGTTTATATAATATCAAGTTCACATACATTTCTGAGTGAAAATTGGTTCATAGTCTTATTTTATCTCTTATGTATCAGCATTTATCTAAGATATCTAAATATTTTATTTACCATTTCACATTAGATTTACAATTGTATAATTGATTCAAATTATTTTTGTGTAGGTCAGTTTTGTAGTTATAGATATGAACTTCGAATTTTTACATTCAAAATTTAAATTTAAATCTTATTGGTCGCTGTGAGTTGACGTAATGCACATTTGTATTAATTTACGTTCTATGTTGTTGTATATAAAGACGTTCTTTCATTCATTTGAAGTCATGCTAGGAGATAGAAGAATCATTAGAAGAGAGTTCATGCGAGAGCATCATAGGAGAATCATAGAGCCCCCTAATTGCATAATTGTCCTAGGCATACTACATGCTCGTAGGTTATCATTGATAGTTGTTTTGAAGTTGATGAATTAGTCTTCTCAGGGGCTTGATTATGGAGAACACGAACCTCATTTAGAAAGTTTTTAAATGGTATTTGTAGACATTAAAAACTATCTCTAAAAAATTCTAAGGACATCAATCCAATTTACATTGTTACTCCTAAATTAATTAAATAATTTTCTTAATTTTTCTTCTAATATTAATAAATAATTTTAATTATTCAATTAATTCACCTTATCATTATTCCACCATTAATAGTTTAAATTAGGAATATTTATTCAATTAATCATTCTCTTTTCAAAATTCAAACCTTAAATAAATAAATTTAGAATTTAATTATTTAAGTTGATCATGCACATTCTAAAAAATTAAATAAGTAAATATTATTTATTTAATTCCTCATTTACCTTTACTCCTCACCCTTAATTAAATAAATATAACTTTATTTAATTAAGATTAACCCTTCACCATTCATCCTCCAACCTTAATTAAATAAATTTATATTTACATTTATTTAATTATGTCTAATCGTATCCCCAAGTCCTCCAACTAAATTAATTAGTTAATACCTACTTAATTAATTGATTTAGGCCAATTAAATTTTATTACCATTTTCCCTAATATTTAATTCCATTGAACTGTCAATTATTGTCAAATGAATTCTAACCATTAGATATATCTGCATGGATTAAGATCTAAACTTGACATCATTTGACAAATGCCTCTACCCCCTCATGCTCCTACATGTGTGAGCATGCAAATGTCACTTCATAGCCATCCTACCTCTTAAACATTTCGTAAGGTAACTACCCTACCTCTCTCACTTGTCTCTTTCATGAGCCTCCCTATGTGTGTGCTCACACATTTATGAGAATACCTATCTCTTACACCTATGACACACTATTATCATGCCTCCACCTTGAGACACTTGTCACAAAACTAAGCCCTTAATCCATTCCCTCACTCTCGCTCAATCCTAGCCATCCATTAGACATTGTGTGCCATCATAAAATTTGATTTTCCTCATGAAAAATCTATAAATTAGAAGCTTCTCATCCCATTGATTCATTCACCTTCCTTGTATCCTTATGCTACCATTTTTGGGTAAACCCACAAAACTCGTTTATAATTCCAGTGAGGAAGGAAAAGTTGCAAAAAAATGCCCCCATGCAAAAAAATTGGTTTTTAAGGGTTCGAACAAACATCTAGTTCGAGCGAACTCGAACCCCCTTTGAGTGAACCCCTTAAATGATGGGTCCCACATTTCTTGGGAAGAAACAAAAGAAAAAGATTGTGGAAAACAGGTTCACTTGAATCTAGGTTCGAATGAACCTTGGTTTGAGAAAACCTCCAGGGGGGTTCGCTCGAACCCCCCTTGTCCCCCCTTGTCCCTCTCTTACACCAAAAATCTCTAGAATTTTTCCCTTTGAAGCTCGGGTTGAGGATGAAAATGGATGAGACTTCACAAACCCAACTAGATAATGGTATTCCTCGAAATGACATATCCAACGAATATAATTTCAATATGTTTTGATTTTATTATGTATTTGTTTTTTTAGTTTGATTAAATAGGTTTTTCACCAAAAATCAAGCTCTTTGTTTTGCACATGTGGAAACATAGTAGATTATCAATTTTTTTTAAAATAATCAGTGCACAAGATATTGAAGTCCTTGATCTAACAAAAAAAATGAATTTCAATACATATAAAAAAGTTATGTTGTATACAATCCGCCTATATCTGAATTGTAATTGGTTTGACTTCAAAACTTGATTAAGGAAAAAATATTCAATAAAACACTATGAAACCAATTGGAAGCACTAGATATCGTAGCTACAAATCTAAATTCAAAAAAATTATAATTTTATCCTTCATGAAAAAAAAGTAATGTTTTATACGGTGAGTGTCATTCCTTAAAAATGGTGTTTACTAAAAAAACTAATTTTTGAAGGAGATGGAAACAAAAGTGAAATCTGATTCCAATTTTTTTGAAAAAACAATATTTAGAATCTACAAAAAAAAATTCACAAACCACTAGTTTACATCATCTTCAAATTCCTCATGGTTTAGCCGCTATAGGTGCCCAAAAGTGAAGATTTAGTTAGAAAAAATCAGTTCAGTGTCAAGTTTGGCCAAAAATTGTAAACCAGTATTGTAGGATCACCCTTTTATCTATCAATGCTAATCTCAACATCATGTTGTTGTTAGAAGCAACCGAATTCCACCACCAATCACTCATCAAAATGAGAAAATCAAGTGGATATGGTTGCTTCTACTTCAACTCTATCCATTAGGTGAAAATGTAAAAAAAGAAGGCAATTGTGTGTTTCATTCATTTATCTTACTATTTAAATATTTTTCCATTTGTATCATCTTCACTACTTTTTTCCACTCACATCATTATTAAAAGTTTTTGGTTGAGTTAGTATACATTCCTTCAATACCCAATAACATGAAAAACTTCCAAGTATTTGAAGATGATAATAATATTATTGAATTCATCACAAAATCTAGGGTATTTGAAGCCCAAGTTATTGATGAAGAAGACAAAGAACATATATAATTACAAGAAAATGGTATTCTCAAATTGAAAAACCAATCTCATTCGTAAAGGGATGAATGAACTTATAATATTTTTTGATATAGATCAATTGAGAAGGAAAAATGATCTTCTTAGGTCTAAAAGGGGAAAATATGGACCATTCAATCTAGAAGATGAAGATAACTTGAAGAATGTTTTGATTCGGAAAGCACATACTCTTGAAGAGAAAGAGGGTTTCCACAGTATTGAAGTATTGTAATAATGTTATAGTGAAATATAAAAAATGTGGGGATATACCCTAATTTTAGTTTCCAAAACTGAAGGTTAATATCAACATTTCTAGGATTTCATTAGGATGCAAATCAACAATGTACATAGATTGACTTTCAACCTTTAAGGCAAGTCAATCAGACTTAGATATGATCCTTTTGAGTCTATATGACTCAATATGTAAAATGCAAATTTCCAAAGATAAGCATATTGTAACAACATTTTGTAGACAAATTTGGGAGATATCAGAGGACATGCACCTATCACCAAAAGTTCATTCTAACATGTGTAGGAGGACTAGTTCGGCCCTAGGAAAATATTTCCTGGTTAGGGCTTCCATAAACACATTTTAGAGTCCTTGGGTGCTAGATATGAGATATTGCTTTCGACCTACAAACTTTTTGGAATGTAAAAAATGAATTATGCAATTTAGTTTCTATGTTTTGTTAACTTTGGTGACAAAAAATGCAACAATACAAAATTTCTCTTCAATATCTCTTCAATCCTTCTTCAACTTGTAACCTATACATTCAAAGAGGAGAAAATGTTGGGCCATTTTAGGGGTTTACCTCAGCCAAACAAATAGTGTTTCCACTTTCACAATGGCAATATCAATGATAAAAAACCTTGAATGGAAAGGAAGGAAACGATGAATGAACAATTGTTGCAACTCACCACCCTTCAATTAGTTCCTTGAGGACTAAATAAATACACACCACTTCAAGGGAATTGGATCTTGCTTTCTTGATGTGTTCGAATTCTTGGATGCTTGAATACCTAAAAATATGAAGACTTACGATGCATTTTAGCCTTCACAAGACAACATGAATACACATAAACTTTGACATGATGTTAGGATCCTTATTGTTGTTGATAATGAATAGTAATGTTGCTCTTGAATTCTCTTTACAATAATATTTTCCCAATAGGATTGCTTCATAAAGTGTGTCCCCTTTTTCAAATGATAAAGAGACCATGTATTTATAGTTGTTTATCCAATTTCCAAAAAAATAGATTCCAAAAGCTAACACTTGCAATTTAAATTTTGAATGTTAAATTTTCATTAAAAACATATTTCTAAATAGGTCTTGGCTCATAAAAGGGTCCCATTCACCCATTCTCTTGTCGGTGAATGGGTCATGGCCTATATCTCTAGGACACACATGATCCAAGGAAATTTAAATAGTAAATGCATTTAATGTTGGTTCTCCTTTTAGAAAATGATAATAATAAGGCTTTGGAATGCATAATTTGGTAAATTAGAATCTTAATTAAGTCCAATAATTTAAGGGACCCAAACATAGTGTGAGATTGTAAAGGTATACAATTTTCTACACTGTATTTAGTCACCACTTTAGTGAGAGTGAAATTTTGAACTCAGACTCACACTGAAGTAGAGAAATATATGTTAAGGGAGGTATAATTGTACAACTATTGGAAAGATTAGATGAAAAAGGATCAAGGAGAGTGATCAAGCCCGAAAGATCCATTATCTCATGGAAACCAACATAGGCACAAAAAAACACACACATGTGTAGTAGTGATACAAGGTACACTAACATTCAATGTCAAAACTAATGTAGAAAGGAAAAGGGAGAACAGGATGGAATAGAAAGTTGTGTTATGCTATATGTCCATGAAATATACTCACAAGGGCTAGTGAAGTTTGATATTCACTAGGTGAGCCCCAAGGCTAAAATGAGAAACACACAGGGTTTAGTGAAGTTTCATATTCACTAGGTGTGTACCCATAAAAATGATCATTACTTCAAGAGGCTAGCAAAATGCATTATGCTAGACACTCATGGAATAAAAATTGCTTCACAAGGCTATCAAGCTAGACATTATGTTGGACACTCATGGAATAAAAAATGGTTCACAAGGTTGACAAGCTACATTAAATGCTACACTTATGAAATAAAAATTTCTTCACAAGGTTAGCAAGATGCATTATGCTAGACACTTATGGAATAAAAATTGCTTCACAAGGCTAACAAGTTGTTGTTGGAAAGAGACACTGCACAATTCATCTAGTGTTGTCATTGATGGCAACCCTAGTTAGTAATCCTATCTTCGCTTCAGTATTTGCTCATATCATAAGTTAGATTGAAGTTTTGTGTTTAACTGTTAAATCTAGAATAAAGCATCTGGCAAAATTGTGTTCATCAAATCATATGAAATTTTCTATTATAATTTTGTGTTGTGGATCTCAGGGAAGGTTTTTCAATGAATAATCTATGTTATCCTTGAATCATAGAGCCTCGTATTGATTGGTGTGCAAGTTAGAAGATCCAGTTTGATGATTTTTTATTTAACAGTACAAGAAGGCTGACTAAGTGAATGTAGCGTGTTTCCAATGCTCGAGGAAATTTTGTTTAAAGTGTTTTCATGTTCAAACATGTTATTTTGGGTCATTTTTTTTTGTTGCTGACTTTGGTTGGTGTGCATTGAGAATTATTTATGGATTGAGCGAAAATTTTGTACATGTTTTATATTTTGTAAAAGCTAACATGTAGTTGTTGAAATCTCTTGTTGCAGATATATAAGTGATTGACAATATCATTTTGAAGTGTGTTGATGTGTGTTGTGATGAGATACAAATGTCAGAAGGATTATAGAGTGATTATGCATAGTTTCACTTGTGCAAAAAAAGATTTGAGATCCAAATTAAAGCAGTAAGGGTTCCAAGAGAAGAGTTAGATAGAGTGTGAAGAATGCTACAAATGTTCTTAACTAAAACCATATTTAGGCATTAGTAGATGCTAATTTCTCAGTTCAAATCCTCTGGATGTTATCCAAATGTTTTGTAAGATAGTGAGTCTTCCTTTTTGTATTCGAGCAGTGAGCTCTAGGCAGTGTGCCTAAATGCATGTACATTCCCTTTTATAAACACTTATATTTGAGTATACTCATATTGTGGATTGATGTCCACCATGGTTTTTACCCTAACAAGGATTCCATGAAAAAATATCCTTGTGTTATGGTGTTGTGGTTGATTACTTTGTGTTCTTGCATCTTTCTTTTGGTTCAATGCTATAAGTGGTTTAAATATTAGGTTAATAAAGTTAAATTTTGCAAAAAATTGATTCACCCCCCTCTCAGTGTTCCTTGATTCCAACAATTGGTATCAGAGCCTAGTTCCTCAGAAGAAGTATAATAGCTTTGAGAAGATCCAAGTAGGTGATTCAATGGATTTCGACTGTCTTCAACAACAAATTTTGGTGGCACTAGATGATCTTGATCAGTCTAAATATGAAGTCCAGGAATTGCAAGCAAGCCTCATGAATGCTAAGAAATTCATTCAATCATTCAAAGATTAGATCGATAAGTCTAGGGAGAAGAGAAGGGAACTCTGTGATCAAATCAAGCATAAAGAAAGCAAAAGCATGGAAGATGAATAACTGAGTCAAGCCCTGAAGGCAAAGACAGAAGAATGTAAAAATCTCACTAGAGATAATGTTATCCTAAAGCATGAGATGGAATCTATTGTGATGAGGATGACCAAGGAGATTGAAGAAAAAAATAAGAATGAAGAGAAACTTAGTCCTTGAAAGAGAAATATGAAGAATGCAATCAAATTATTGATGGATTTAATGCTTGAATTGGAACAATCCAAAAATAATGAAGAACTTGAAAAGAAGATTGTTACTCTCAGGGATGAACTTGCTACTGCAAATGAATTCAAGGAGAAGTTCAAGATTAGCTCAACTAAGCTTGATGAAGTAATTCAGAGTCAAAGGATTGGAAGTGACAAGCGAGGTCTTGGATATGAGAGAGGAGAAAGCTCTGGATCAAGACAAATGAGATCTAAGCAAGGAAATTAGACAAGCAAAGCTAGAATATACCCGGTAAGACAACCTAATGCTCAAAGGTTCAATGGTTATTGCTTTGTTTGCAATAAATTTGGTCATATGGTTGTTTAATGTAGAAGAAGAATGAATTCAAGTGGTCCATCATTCTCCAATCAGTGTTTCAATTGCAATAAGTATGGTCATAAGTCAATTGAATGCAAAATATGATGAACAACTCTTTCGATAGAAATTTCAGATGTTATGCCTGCAATAGATTTGGCCATATTGCTAACTAGTGTAGATCAAGAGAAAATCAATGGAATAACTGGTATGGACAAAGAAATTTTGTGTGCTACAATTGCAACAAATCTGGTCACATTGCAAGATTCTGTAGAAGCAAGAAGGGTTTGGTAAACAAAAGGAAAAATACGCAAAAGAATGAAAATGGAAAAGGAAAAGTTACTATGGATGAGATCAATAAACAAATGAAGAAGAGTCCTTTTGATGTAGGAAATGATTCCACATTAGAATTTGGTACTAGGAATTCCTCCAGGAATTAGTTTAAGGCCTCTAGCCTAGGGGGAGTTCTCAAGAAAATCTTTTAACCCCCTGCTAGTAGTTGGATTCGGGATGTGGTAGATTACATAATGGTTGCATTGATGACCTACAAATGTTTTGAGATCTCTTGTGGAGGAAACTTATGCATATTTGAAGGTTTGAAGAAGAATTTTCTTTCACAGTTTGTGAGAACAGGGTATCCAAAAGACCTAGAGAAAACACATTTATTGTGAATAAAAATTTAGTTGTGTGAATGATAAAAGGATACTTCTATCCCTCATTTGTCATATTCCATTTTGAGAAGAATTTTGGAGAGCTCTACAAGAAAACTTTGGAAAGATAAAAGTCTGAAGGTGATTCGGTGATTAAACCCTAATCTAGCAAAAGGTATTTATCTACAAACTTATGAATTTGAAAATTTTGGAGATGGTTTCTCTGTTGGTTGTTGATATTAAGGATAGACCCCATTCGAAATTCAAATGGCACCCATTCAAATCCAATGAAACAAAAACATTAGGTGCATTTTCTTCCATTCTGTATGGTGTTTTACATATTGAAGATATTAGGGCATAAATTCATGTGAATGTTGAAGAATTAGGAAGCTCCCAGTTGTTAAATTTGTATAAAAATCACATTGTGGAAGATCTTCGTGTAAGGCCTTAATTCAAGACTTTGGAGGAGAAGAAGTTCACACAAATTGTGAAGTTTCCTATGTTTGAAGATAATGAATGGGTTTGATACATATTGAGTCGGTGCATGCCGGGTTCATGTGGTTAAGTCATCCTTTCAAGATCACAAAGGAAGCTATAAGGACTGTTATAGGTTTGAATTCATCTGGTGGGTTTCCGACCTTAAAATTTGTGAAGAACCAAACAGTGATTGAGGCAACCAGTTCAATTTTTGACAAGAGAGCCATGACAATCAATGACATCATCAAAGTGGATGTTATATTTTCTTTTATAATTATTGGTTAAAAAATATATCACTGGAGCTGGGATAACTTTGTATCCAGCACGACAATCTATATAGTTTATTAGATGGTCAAATAAAATGTAGATTATGTTCTATGTGAGTTACTCCAGAGCCAGCTAATTGAAAATCTTGGAAAAATGAAGAAGGATAAGAAGAATTCTTTCAAGTATGGTAAAATGTTGCTATGTTTGTTTTTCTACTTCATGAATGAAGTTCCAGGAGTTGGAAAAGTGCAATGGCAAGGTGATAAACTAGTAGCTATTCAACTCATAGACATCTTGTATAGAATTAGTGATAGTAAAGCAAAGAAAACTACTGTATGGGGTTATTTCAAAAGTTTTTAGAGTGAAATGAAAGCTAGGGAAATGATTCCTATATATATTGTGGAAAACTACAAGGAAACTATTTGCTTCATGGTTGGCATTGATCATAGCTTGATGGAAGCTGCAAAACCTAGAATATTCTAGATAATTCCAATGGGATATGAGGTTGAAGAACACATTTTGGAGTTGTATGCTCAACACCTATTGAGTAAACCTCGGGATCAAATAGAAGAGAGATTTGGTACCTTTGAAGAGAATGATATGCAAGTGCATGAACAATTGAAGAAGCCTATGATAATCTGGAAGGTGAGAAAGGAAGTTGAAGCCTTTGCAGAAAGCATGGGCATATCAGTTGAAGTAGTGAGGGAAGCTAGGAGGAAAAGAGAACAAGTTGAAGAAAGAGAGCCTGTTAGAACTGTGTTTGCTAGTCTAGTAGCATCCTTTTCCAGATCTAGATCTACAAGGAGCTCTTCTCTCTCATTCGATCCTACAAAGAAATCAAGCCTTGTGAAAGCTCAAGTTAAGTCATCCTAGAGAGAAGGAAAGAGGAAGAAGGATAAGAGCACAAGAGTCTATGTTGCAGTTGAAGAGGATGAAGAAATTGAATTTGATGAAGAGGCAAGAGAAATTCAGAAAAAGGGAACAAAAGAATCAAAAGTCTCTAAATACAAGCCCTCCGGTGAAGAGAAACCAAAGAAAAAGATGAAAACTGATAAATCGGGTATGTTTGTAGAGGAAGTGGAAAAACCTTTGATTAAGGATGGTAATCTTATACCACTTTCTAAATGGTATGACACTTTTGATAGTTCCAGTCAAAGAATTCTTGAAGAAGCTAGAATAAATTATTTGAATATTTTTAATGTGACCCTCATAGAAATAATTTTAGACTTTCCTAAAGTGATATATGAAGTCCTAGAAAAGAGGAGTGTGAATGCAAGAATTGAAGAAGAGAAAATGAGAGAATGCATACTTTCCGATCTGTGTCTAGTGATGTCAATAGAAGAGATGAAGAAGATTCTCAATGATGTAAAAAGGGATTTTAAGAGCAAGATAAGGGTGAAAAAGATGATTATTGAATAGACTAAAGATGTGGCAAAAGACACTGAAGAAATTGTTAAGGCAATTTTTTTGAAGAACAAATACAATGTTGTTTTTGAAGAAATGCATGATGAAGATGTTACATCTAGTCTAGTAATTGAAGAAGGGAAAGAGGACACAATTAAGGATACTCAAAATCCTCTAGGCATGCAAGATGCTGAAATTCCTATGGAGAGTAAAGATCCTAAAGAGATGTCAGGTGAAGAAGTAGAGATTCCTAAAACCAAGAATTTGTGATTGAAGAAAAGAAGGCTGAGGAAAAAGAAGTTGTTGTGGAAACAAGAGACATTGCAAAGGCAATAAATGAGTTTTTGGAAGAGCAATAGGAGGAGTTTGATCCTAAATTGGTTAAAGGTCCTATCAACTTGGCCACTCTATCTCCCATTGAGAAGTTGAAGGTAGCATCATTTGCTCAGGCCAAGGCAAGGGAGGAGATACTAAAATATCACATTAAGGATAGTTAGTTGTTGAGTCTTACATTTGGTATCTTAGAGAAGATCATTCCTACATATTTCAAGGATTAATTTGATTCTCCATCTGGTCAGCTGAAGAAACTTGTCAATTCTGTAAGTACTCACATTGAGTCACTTGAAAAGTTAGTTGTGGATAATGTTTAGAAAGAATTTGATGCAAACAGGTTCAACAGATTGAAAGGTATGGTTGCAAATGACAAATCTTTGTTAGATACTTGTGTAAAGAACATTCAAGGTTCTTTTTCTGAAGGTGGAAATATTTACAAGTCCTATTTATTTTTCTCTAAATTCATTGAGGAAACTGAAAGGAAAATGAAGGAATATGAGAAACAATTAGCAGAAATTTCTCAAGCCTTTGATCCTCTAACCGTTTCTATTGGTAAGCAAGAAGGTTAAGTCATATCCCTTCTTGACAAGATTACAAGTTTGAAGCATGAAAATGATAGAATTTTTGAAAGGGTATGTGAGATTAGAGGACTAATTGGTCCTAAGATGGAGACAATGATTAGTGCATTGAAGGAAGCACAAGATGCTATGGCTATTAGTGATCTGACAAACCTTGAGTCAATAGAGATGCAAACCTATTTTTTATGTGGTCACATGATTATTTTGGAGATTCTCAAAAAGAGTTGGGACACTAGTTTGAGCCTGTTGAAGAACAATTTTGTAGACATATTCAAGTTTATGTAAGTTGTAGAAGCATGTTTGTACATATGTAGTTTGTTTATAACAATTTTGAATGATTTATGGTATGCAGATTCCTACCCTTTCCATTGATGTCAAAGGGGGATAGTGGGATGGTGAAAAATGTCATAATCATCTTAGGGGGAGTTGGTTTTTGAAGTTTTAAATATTGCAATCTATTCATGTTGGTACTGATTCAAACACTTAGTCATTTTTTACTAAGTGTTTCCATCAAGTCCAAAGGGGGAGATTGTCAATTGGAAAGAGACACTGCACAAGTCATTTGGTGTTGTCATTGATGGAAACCCTAGTCAGTAATCCTATCCAAACTTTAGTATTTGCTTGTACCAGAAGTTAGATTGAAGTTTTGTGATTAACTGTTAAAGCTAGAATAAAGCATTTGACATAAATGTGTTCATCAATTGATATGAACTTTTCTGTTATTATTTTGTGTTGTGGATCTCAGGGAAGGTTATTTGATGTATAATCTATGTTATCCTTGAATCATAGAGCCTCGTATTGATTGGTGTGCAAGTTAGAAGATCCAGTTTGATGATTTTTTTTTAACAATGCAAGAAGGCCAACTAAGTGAATGTAGCATGTTGCAAATGTTCAAGGTGAAATTGTTTGAAGTTTTTTCATGTTCAAAGATGTTATTTTGCATCCTCACTATGTTGTGGCTGACTTTGGTTGGTGCACATTGAAAATTTTTTATGGATTGAGCCGACAGTTTGTACATGTTTTATATTTTGTAAAAGCCGACATGTAGTTGTTGAAATCTCTTGTTGTGGATATATATAAGTGATTGATCATGTCATTTTGAAGCATGTTGATGCATGTTGCAATGAGATGTGAATGTCAGAGGGATTATAGAGTGATTATTTACAGTTTCACTTGTGCAGAAAAAGATTTGTGATCCAAATTAAAGTAGTCAGAGTTTCAAGAGTAGAGTTAGACAGAGTGTGAAGAATGTTGCAAATGTGCTTAACTAGAACTATAATTAGGCATTAGCTCATACTATTTTCTCAGTTGAAATCCTCTGGATGTTATCCAAATGTTTTGTAAGACAGTGAGTCTTCCTTTTTGTATCTGAGAAGTGAGCTCTAGGCGGTGTGCTTGAATGCATGTGCATTCCCTTTTGTAAACACTTATATTTGAGTATACTCATAGTGTGGATTGATCTCCATTGTGGCTTTTCCCCTAACAGGGCTTCCATGAAAAAAAAAATCTTTGTGTTATGGTGTTGTGGTTTGATTGCTATGTGTTCTTGCATCTTTCTTTTGGTCAATGCTATAAGTGGTTTAAAGATCAAGTTAATAAAGCTAAATTTTGCAAAAAAATGATTCACCCCCCACTCTAAGTGTTCCTTGATTCCAATAGTTGCATTATGCTAGAAACTCATGGAATAAAATTGGCTTCACAAGGCTAGCAAGTTGTATTATGTTAGACACTTATGGAATAAAAATGAAAAGGTAAACAAAAATAATCAAAGGGGTTTTTCTTAATACATGCAAGGTCACACCTTAGGGAACATCACACTCGATAGATCACCACTAAGAGAGGTCTAGTTGAGGAATAAAAGATTGATGTCTTAGGGAACACAAACCATAGCATTACCACCAAGAGGAATATCATATACAAAGAAAGATCACACTCTTATGGGACATTAAGCCTAATATTACCACAAAAGTGAAACTTCGCATATATCAAGAAAGCAACACTTTGATTAATATGGTCACACTTCCTAGGAGATGTATACTATCATCACTAAGAAGGGAACACAAAAATAATAAATGAGGACTATATGCCCCCCTTAAAATGTTAGTGTACTTGCTACACTAACGTTTTAAGGAGATAGATAGGGATCTCAATAAGAAATAATCCAAAGACAAGGCTACCTAACCCCTTGCCCCCCAAGTGTAGGACAAAGATGAGCCAAAATATAGTGCGATATGCTACTTCTTGCAATAAAAAAGATAATTTTGCATAAAATTCAATACATGTGGTAGTGAGCAAGCTATAATTCTACAACTATCACATGGCAAGTAGCAAAGTAAAAATGTTATTATTCAATTAAATATGTAATCATCTTGACATGTAAAAGGATAAAATTCCTTCAATACCTTCTTTAAAGCATGCCATTCATCAGTAAGATTCCCAAGTGTTATATGATATGCACAATAAGACATGTTTGTACTTTTTCCTTTCTTATTTTCTTGGATAGGTACTAATGTAATCAATCCCAAGCTAAGAAATTTATCTAAGGTTTGTTTAGTCTCTGTTATGGTATGCAAAAATGGTAGATTCTTAAGTTTGTAAGGCTTGGGTTTCTTACTTGATTGAGAAAATTCTTGATGTGGAGGTAAAGGATCTTGATATCCTAATCCCTTAGTTTCTTATGATGGTATTTGTTCCAATTATTTGTGAATCTCATGCTCATTCCTTATGTCACATCCTTGCTTTCTCAAAATTGTAAAACCTTGGCCATAACACTACTCTAGCTTAATAGGTGTGTTGGTGACTTTGTTCACATAGGATGGAGATATATCTATAGATATGTCTTCATTATGAACACATTCCTTCATGGTTGATGGTTGAGATTTATTTTGTGATTCAATTTTAGGATGTAAAAGATTAAACATGTCAAGTGTTGGAATTATGGGAGGTGTTGGTTGTTGACATTGGTTATAATAAATTGCATTGAGGGGTAAAAGGTTGCATTTTTCTTAAGGTTATGAAAGGATTTGTGTAGAATAGTCTCAATTGCATTAGGATCATCACCAAACACACAAACTTGAAACATCAACCAAAGATTTCAAGGATATTTACACTTTACCAAAACACATATCCATTGTGAAGTTTTTCTTAGTATTTCCTAATATGTAGAAATGTTATTGTTATTTGAGAAAACTAAAATATAATTTTTAGATCTGAAATATGATAATTAATTGAGTGTAAGATGAAAGACCTAGAAATGATAAATTTTTAATGCAAATTTTTATTCTAAATAATGCACTTTTATTTACCAAATGAACTAGATGTCAAATGCCTCTGAATAAGTAATTTTTGAAACAAAAAAAAGATCTACAAGTACATGAAATATGAGCAGAGAGAGACAATAATGTGTGTAAAAATTTGTAGAAGCACTTGTACAAGGACAGGGTCACCCAAGGGTCACCCAGGGGTTTGAAAAATCAAAAACTGAGTGTCTAAGTTACTGTTTATGATTACTATTTTTGGTTGCAAAATGATTCTATAGTGACCATTTTTTCCAATTTTTTTTGATGAAATGCAAGTGAAACTATATGATAATGTGTAAAATAAATGATAATTTTGATTGTAAGTTTGAATGAAATTTTGATCTATATGATTGAAACACAAACTAATGCAAGCTATGATGCAAAATATATGCAATATTTTTTTATTTTTACAAGTTTTTAATGATGGAAACATGCAATATGTAATCATAAATGAAGAATTCAAAACACATAGATGCTAAATATAGATCTAGGGTTTGAAAGACTACCAAATCAAAAAGTTATGATATCAAATGTCAAGTTCACCAAAAGGATATACAAATGTGTGGAGATACGCTAAGTTCAGTTTCCAAAGCTTATGTTGATTACAATATTTCTAAGATTTCATTAGGATGCAAATCAACAAGGTACATAGATTGACTTTCAAACTCCAAGGTGAGTCAATCATACCTAGATCTAATCATTTTGAGTCTTAGGAATGAATTGGAAATGATTTAGAATGAGTAAACTAAAGAAATTATATGACCTAATATGTAAAATATGGATTCCCAAAGATAAGTAGACTATAACAACATTTTGCAAGAATATTTGGGAGATATTGGAAGGAACGTACCTGCCACAAAAAGTTCATTTTGGCATTTATAGGAGGATTGATTCACCCCTAGGCAAATGGGTCCTCGTTAGGGCTTCCAAAAACACTTGTTACAATCCTCGAGTGTTAGATTTGAGATGTTTTCCACCTGCAAACTTGTCAGAATGTTGAAAATGAATTCTACAACTTATTTTTTGTTTTTTGAAAACTTTGTTGATAACAATTGCAACAATGAAAAATTAATCTGCAAGATCTCTTCACTCCTACAACCTATAACCTGCACATTCAAAGTAGGAGAAAATGTTGGGCCATTTTAGGGGCTTGTCTCAATCAAACCTCATGAATTTAGTGTTTCCATTTTCACAATGGAAATTTTAATGATAAAAAACCTTGAATGGAAAGGAAGGAAATGACGAATGAAGAACTGCTACAACTTACCACCCTTCAATTGCTTCCTTGAAGGACTGAAGACATACACATCAGTTCAAGGGAATTGGATCTTGTTTTCTTTATTTTCTTGAATGTTTGAATGCTTGAATACTTAAAAATATGAAGATCTACAATTCTTGTTAGCCTTCATAAGACAACATGAACACACAAGCTAGTGTAGGATCATGGGGGTCCAAACTAGGCCCCTAAGTGGAAATGAAAATTCAAAAAAACAAAGTTAGGCAACTTGACATAGAAAAATGAATAGGTTATTAAAATAATTTGCAAAATATGTAAGAACAATTTTTTTAAAAAAATGAACGTAGTTTCTAAGTTACTAGTCCTTTTTTAGAAAAAGGTAAATCTATTTGGTGAAAATTTGAAATTTCAATGCAGTAGTCCTAAATTTTTAGGAAAAAATAAAAAGTAGGTGCTTGTCTGGCCACCCTAATAGGGAGAAAAAATAATCTTTTTTTCTGAATATTTTAATATAAGTAGACAACACACGCCCAGATGTGACACATTTTTTATAATTTTTTTGTAGGTAAATAATTAATTATGAATTTTCTAGTAGGATTTTTTTAAAATATTAAAAAACATTTGTCTGACTACCCTAATTAAAAAATTATGATTTTTTTAAACTATAATTTGTGATGGATAGTGTGCGGTGCATCTTTTGTATTCAAAAAATGTTTAACCATTTAAAATTTATAGATGTTTTTCAATCAACCTATAATCAAGACTTTACATACATAGTGCATGTAGAAAACCAATAATAATTACCTATTAAATTAAAAATAAAGCATATCTAATATCAGTAAAATTTTGTCAATTTTCTAAACAAACCCTTTTCATTTCATCAAAATCAGATGAAAAAAAGTCATCAACACGAAGGGTGAAGTTTGAAAAACTCTTGTAACCCTTGTAAACATGTCCTAGATGTTGACTTTTTAGGTTAGTCACCCCCAAGCCAAATACCAAAGCAATACTGAAGAAAAAAAAAATGGTACTATCAGATATTCGATAAGAACATATATCTGTTTTTAAAAAGAAAAAATAGAAATCTGATAAGAAATAGACATTCATTTATAAAAAATATAAAAAATAGAATGTATTAATATTTAGAATATAATAATAATAATATTATATTTATTATAATATTATATATATTAATATTTATAATATTTATAATATTAATTTTTTTTTGATAAGCACTACTAATGGGGTAGCTCCCTTATATTAACTTCAAAAAAAGTTACAAATTACATTAGAGACAACAATTTTAATGATACAAATACCTTGCCCCTTCAACATGTCTACCAATCTGCCAACATCTTCTTAAGACAATAGCCTAAGATTAGCATGCAAAAATGTTAAAAACTCATGTATGTTTTCTTCTTTTCAACACCTTTCCTTTATATATTCCAAGACTTTTCCATTTTTACCTTCTTATCAACATTTAGATCCATTACACAAAGCATTATACCAAATTTTGATGTTGTTGATAAACCATCAATGGCCTCTATGATAATGTTCATGAGATCTATAGACATCCAAATTTGACCACTCCTGCATGGTCAAATCCATCACCTTTATTCATCTATTCCATATTCCCCATTGATATTAATTAAATAATTATTTAATTAATATTTTCCCTTTTCCTAAGGTTTCTAAAGTATTTTTCATCCCTTCCTCCTCTAAATTAAATAAATATATCAATTTAGTCATTTGGCCTTTTGAATTTAAATCAATTTTAAATTCCCTTTTTTCTCTCTTTGTCACATCCTCCATAATCCTCTTCTAATTTGGATTAGTTTAATTAATCCATGATTAAAATGTGCACACCTTTAATTAGGATTAATGTCACATCCTCCATATTTTGTCACTTGCCTCTAATCCTTTATTAGTCTTCTTAATCACCTGTTTGCACAACTTTAATCTAATCCTCATGCCATTTATGTCATGTCTCTAAATCAACCTTCATAAGTGCTTTCTTTATTTATCCAAGACAACCTCTTCCCCATGTGAATTAAAAATTCACATTTATTCCTCCAAGACTCTCCTCTTCCCTAGGTGGGTTGTTGAGAAATTCTAAAATCTCTCATATGCCACATCTCTCACATTGGGACATAGACCTTCTTTATGAGGACCTTGTCTTATCCCCAAGGTACTTCCAATAATGTGAATTAAAAATTCACATTTATTGCTCCAAGGGTTTCTTTCTTCCCCATGATGATTAGTGAGGAATTCCAAAATTCCTCATGTGTCACATCCTTCACACATGGGGACAAAAACTTCCTTTTTGAGAAAATATTCTCCCAATCCCAAGGTACTTGCAATTACATCTACATCACACTCCCCCTTTCCACCTCACTTCCACATGGCAAGATGTGAAGACTTGTGACTCCTCAACTCACCACATCCCTTCATCTTGTCCATGATGGCTAAATTCTAGCCATCCAATTCTCTAGAGACTCTTCCCCTAAAATAGAAGATTTTAGTCTCATTTTAATACATTCACATTCACAATTCAAGCACTTAAGCACTTATCATGAAGAATTCAAGCACTCTCATCCACCATTTTTGCACTCATCAAGCTCATGTTGCATGCATTTTTCATACACTCATCTAATTCTCAAATCCATCATTGCATTCTCCATTGAATCCTCATCATTTTGCATCTAGTTTTAGGTGATTTTTCATCAAGGAACACACGAGAAATCAATATCAAAGGGCCAACCAAAAAATCAACTTGGGCAAGGTAAAATATCAATTTAATCTTTATTTTGTTCAAGTCTAACTAGGCTAATCTTGAGGCATTGTATTGTGTTCTCCTTTTTGTATTTTTTTGTTTTGCATTATTTTAGCATAGAATACACACTGCACGCATTTCTAGCACACTTGGTGGGACCTACAAATGGTTATGTTCTTTTTATGTGTTCTATTGTTTGAATTTTTGTAGGTTTGGGTTACACAGAGATTATTCTACTACTGAAACAGACAATTCTGAAGCAATGGGGGCGATTCTGTTGTCGAAACATGTGAGCATGCCTTACATAGAGGAAAATCTTCATTTTTAGATTCTCCCATCTGTCAAATAGGGGAAAATCTGCTCTCTGTTTCTCTGACAGGTGACCCTACTCCTGACATGGGTGAGCTTTTTTTCTGCAAATAGGTGAGTCTACCCCTAAAACAGGTGATTTTACTACTAACAAAGGCGATTATGCTACTAACAGGGGTGACTCTGGTACTAACAGGGGCGATTATGTTGTCAAAACAGGCAATTTTGTTGCTAACAAAGGTGATTTTGATACTAACAAGGGTGATTCTGCTATCAGAATAGGTGATTCTACTGCTAATAGAGGCAATTTTGCATCAAACAAGGGTGATTATGAGGTAAAATAGTGACTTAAACCTTCAGTTTTAGTATTCGTTTCTTGTTGTTTTTAGATACTGACCCCCTAATATATTTATTTGTGAGTGTTTCTACTTTTTTCTAACATTTGTGCAACTATTTCTCACTTGTCCAAGGTTGGAGGTTCCAATTACTGACATTTTATTGCAAAACAATCAGCCCCAACACAATTAGTTTAGTTTTTTTGTTATTTTCATACTAGTTAGGCACACATAGAACTAATTAGAGGATAAAATCTATTTGTTTGTCATGCTTGTTAAGTGGGTTGTTGACATATCCAATCCCCTTGCGCCATTTGACGATCCTGGATGATGAGAACTTGTAGTCCACTTTAGCCCATTTTTGTTACCTAGGAGATACTAGAATGTTCAAGTTCTCCCCTTGAGCTTTGTGCAAGCCTGGGGACCAACAAAAAATGTCTAGTGTCTTCTTTTAGTGGGACCTACTTGGGGATTTCATCACCCCAAGGGATGATCCCAATCACATGTACCGGCGGGGTATATAAAGAGGGAGAGACAAAGTTGTACCCCAATCCAGTGATGTCATGTTTGGCAGAGCCTTGAAGCTAGGGTGATACCTAGATAAGACATGAAGAGTTGGTCTGAGTTTCTAGTACTTTGTTGGGGCTCTTGACTCATTCCTATGATGGGATAGTGTTCATGGTTGTGCCTCACATACCGAATGTATATCGAGGACTCCCCAGATCACCTTGTTTAACCTAGATAGAGGACCGTGTTGGCCATACCCTTCTCACTAATTTTAGGATTGTGCTACTTGAACTATCTTCTCTGTGTGAAACAAGTGCATTTCTTTTGGTTGAGTCACCCTTACCTTTTTTTTGTTGCTTGTCGTGATTTTTTCCTATTTCCATAGTTAACTATTTTTCATCTAGTTTAGTCCAAGTTTGTCGTTTGGGTGAATTTATTTTTGTCTAGAGTGAACCTGTTGTCCACAAGGGTGATCTTGTCTTTTTTTTGAGTCATTTCTTAGTTAGTTCTTGTCAAAATTTCCCATTCTCCATAGAATAGGTGAGCCTAAACCCTATTTGGGCAAGCTTGACACTGCTTTGGGTGAACCTGTAACCTAAAGGGGTGATTTTTCTTCTTGTATGATTCATTCTATCAATCAAACAACCCATCAAATTCACCTATTTCATCAAAAATGAATGAGTTTGCCACTATTGTGGGAAAGCCTACTCCATCATTGGCCAATTTTTCTTGTTGTTTCAATCCCCTGTTAGTCCCCTAAGTCATCATATTCGCCCATTCCCTAGAAACATGTGATTTTGCAACATATTTGGGAGAATTTTCTTCATGAATAGCCAAACCTATCTTTTGCTTGAGTCTCTGTTTCTCCATTTCCCCATTCGTCTAGTCCATTTCCCCGTTTGGAGATTATGTTTCCCCATTTAGTTAGTCTATTTCCCTGTTCAAAGAATCTGTTTCCCCATTCAAAGAGGTTGTTTTCCCATTTGGCTAGTCTATTTCCCCATTAGGAGAGTCCATTTCCCCATTCAAAGAGTCTATTTACCCATTAAGAGAATATGCTTTTCTATTCAGAGAGTCTATTTCCCCGTTAGGAGAGTTCATTTCCCCATTCGGCTAATTTGTTTCCCTATTAGGAAAATCCGTTTGTCTGTTAGGAGAGTTCATTTTTCCATTCATTGAGTCCATTTTCCCATTAGGATAATCCATTTATCTATTTGGTGAGTTTGTTTCCCTTGTTAAGAGTTGTCTATTTCCCCATTTGTCGACATCGTTTGACCTTTTTCAGATTTAGGCAGGTTTGGTCAGTTTCGTTTCTGCACAAAACCATACTATTCAGGAAATAGGCAAACTTGCTAGTTTTTTAGGCAAGTATAAATCTAGTTTGGGTGAGCTTGATACCTATTTGGGCCAACCTAACCTCTATTTGGGCAAGTCTGATTCCTATTTGGATGACCCTATCCCCTATTTGGGTGAACTTGACCTCTGTTTGGGTGAGTATGCTTCCTGTTTAGGTGACCCTGTCCCCTGTTTGGGAAATTTTGCACCCTATTTGGGTGACCCTACACTATGTTAGGGTGAGCCTATCACCTATCTGGGTGATTTTGCACCTTGTTTGGGTGATTCTACACTCTGTTTGGGTGAACCTGTCACCTATTTGGGTGACCCTATACCCTAGTTGGGCAACCCTACACTCTATTTGGGTGAACCTGTCCCCTATTTTGGTGACCCTACACTCTATTTCGGTGAGTCTGTCACCTGTTTAGGCAATTCTAATCCTTGTTTGGCATAGTTAATCCATTTGGTCCCCAAAAAAGCTTGTTGTTTTCCAAGTTGTTTGCATCTTCTACTCACTTGTAATCTTCATCGTAGTCCATTTGTATTTTCCAAAGGTCATCTATTTATCATCTAAATCATATAGGAACATCTTAAAACACCTCTAGGTTGCATATCCATCATCATTTTCTTCATCCAAATCCCCTAAACTTCATTTTAGAAGTTATTATCCAAATTGACCTAAGTGTTTGAATTTGATCATCATCCTACACATTTGCTTAGGATTTTCATCCATCCTGAGTTAGTCATTATCTTTGGACTAATCAATCCACTTTCATCTCAAGGGTAATCATCTATTTTTCCTTTAATCTAATTAATCATCACCTTAAGTCAGCTAGGGTGATCTCTGAACTTGGTTTAGAATCATTTTCATAATTCTATCTCATCCATCATCCAATCTTATTACTCATTTCATCAAGCAATCTTATCCAATCTAATCTAATCACATCCCTATCCAATCATCTAATCTACTAATCCCTTATCCAATTTAATCAATCATTCAATCATTACTTAGGTCATCTTTGCATTGCATCTTAGAGTCTAGCCTCATCTTAGTTCACCTAGTATTCTTACACTTTCATGCCCATTCAAACTCGATCGCAAGCGAAGAAGCAAATCGTAGAGCAAGAAGCCCAAGGTTCCCAACCAAATATCCCTCAGGATCCCAACAACAGTTTCTTGTCATAGTCCAATACTGATGTTCAAAACACTTCATCGCTTAGTGTCGAGAACATGGTCAATTAGCCTGAAGTCACAACTGATGAATACCTTAGCAATCTTGTCAATTTTCAAATGACGGATCACCTGCTCAATGAGTGTGGGGATAAGATTCTTGCCACTTTAATCATGGAAGGAATCAAATTGCCACTCAATTTGATATGTCACAATGTACCGGCACTTAGTCTCTTCCTGCACCTTAGGATCCACAAACTTCCTAGAACGTTCTGGGAAATTCATACGTCCACGAAGGTGCACCTATATAAAATTGGTATCACCCTGAGTTTAGAAAAGCTGTGATACATCAAGTTGCAAGTTACCTCTATATTCCAGCCTTGACCTCAGAACCACAACCTAATCCTAATGACCCCTATTCCTATGGTATGCCACATAATATTCCATCTGCTCTACCACTCCCACCTCATCATCTCGTTCAACCACCCATCAACATTGCGGGCAATATTGTACTTGCATTAATGCCACCTCAAGGTAACATCCTTGTGTTCCATTAGCCTCTTGTTAATCATCAATGGTCCACTGTGTTGCAAGCATTACCACAACACACTGCTATCCCATTACAAGCACCACCACAATGTACTTTTTCCATTTCTATCTTGGCTCAACCACCTCATCAACCAACTTCAAAGCAAAACATCACAATTTCACAATAGAATGTCACAATTCTACAACAAAATGTTCCAGTCCCGCAACAACATACTACCATTCCTATGTAACTCCCACATCAAGTGATGCAAGCTTCATCAAAACCTCAACAACCACCTCATGGTTCCTCCAATGCATCCCACAACAACAACACATCCCATCTCACCCTCCTTACTAGCGACCACCACAACAACAAGAACCATCCCAACATATGCATATTCCTACACAAACACAACAAAATCCCCTCACACAATATCTCTATCATCTGTCAAGCACATATACCACCTATGCTGCTCCATCGAATCCTAATCCAAATCCCCATCTAGTCTCTCATAATCCACCACTATCTCAACCGCCACTTTACACCAATCCTCCACAATCACACTCAAATCCTTACCAACAGACGTCTAATCCACAACTAGTTCCATATACAACACAACAACCCAACGTTGAGTACAATTACCAATCCAATCCATACTATACTTAGCAACAACCACCCTATCAACCAGGTGTTGCATCCACTTCTTACTATTAGCAACCATCGTCATACCAACAAAGTGCTTCCACATCATCATACTACCAAGCTCCTACACAATATCAACAATCCACTTCCACCTCTTACTATCAATTTTTTTCATCCTCCTATCCACCTTATGCCAATCCATAATCACAATCCACATATGCCAATGAATACCAACAAACCCCTCCATATACATCTCCACCAACTTATGATCAAACTATTTTTGCCCTTTCCTCATCATATCAACAATATCCTCCCTGTAATCAATCCAATCCATCTAATTTGAATCCCCTAATTCCAATCAATAAAGATTTGGAAGAAGTCAAAGTTCATTGAAGGACTTGCAAGAAGGGACCAACAAACAATTGTTTAAGTTTGAAGACATTTTTCCCTATCCATTTGATCCTTCAATCTCATTGATTCCTTTCTCAAAGCATTTCGAAATGTCGAAATTCAATAAGTATAAGGGAACAAAAGACCCCAAGGCCCATCTTCAAGAGTTTTATGCCCATTTTCAAGAAATCATGCATAATGACAATTACCTCATGTGATTGTTTCCTAGGATTTTACAAGGGATAGCTCTTTACTGGTTTATGGGTCTGGAGAAGGGATCTATCAAGTCCTTCACACAACTTTGAGAATACTTTGTCTCCCACTTCTCTTTTAATCTAGAGAAGGATATCGATACGTTGGATCTCCTGAAAGAAAAATAGCATGAGGGAGACTTTTGCAAGCTATTTTCAAAGATGGAGAGCTTTAGCAAGTTAGATGAAAACCTCGCTAAGGGAAAAGGACATGGTCACCCTATTTATTGAAAACTCTCATCTGGTTATGGCCCACAATTTTAGATTTCATTGTGTCACATCCTTCACAGAGATAGTGGAGAAAGGTCCTATCCGGGTGATCCCACAATAGTGGTTTACACTTTTTGGCCTAACTGGACACTGATATTTTTTTTTTAACAAAATCTCCACATTCGGGCACCTATAGTGATTAAACCGTAAGGAATTTGAAGATGATGTAAACTAGAGTCTTGTCACATTTTGTCCGTAGATTCTAAAAATATTTTTTTCAATTTTTTTGGAATCAGATTGCACTTCTTTTTCCATCTCCCAGAAAAATTGGTTTTTTCAAAAAATAACATTTTTAAAAAGTGACGTACACCGTATAACGCATAACTTTTTTTCCATGAAGGATAAAATTCCAATTCTTTCAAATTTATATTTCTAACTCCAATATCTAGTGCTTCCACTTGGTTAGATAGTTTTTTATTGAATATTTTTCTTTAATCAAGTTTTGAAGTCAATCAAATGACAATTCAGACATAGCGTGACCGTATAACGCATAACTTTTCTGTATGTAATTCTTCTTTTTTTTGTTCGATCAAGGACTTCAATATCTGTGCACTCATATTTTTAATTTTTTTTATAATCTTCTATTTTTCCACTTGTGAAAAGAGATTTTGTTTTCAATGAAAAACTTATATTTAATAAAACTTTAAAAATAGATAGATAATAAAACCAAAGATACTAAAATTATATTCATTGGATAGCTCGTTCTAAAGGCTACTTTCGATTCCAAGTTTGGTTTCTAAATATTCCCCATTTTCATCCCCAACCGGAGCTTGAAAGCGTAAAATTTTAGGTTTTTTGTGTGAACAAATTAAAAAATTAGGGAAAAAGGGGGTTCGCTAGAACCAGGGGGGTTCCAGCGAACCCCTACGGGTTCCAGCGAACAGGGTTCATTGAAACCCTAGTTCATTTGAACCCTGGTTCATTCGAACCCCCACTAATATGCATTTTTCCTTTGTTTTTTGGGCGGGAAATGTGGGCCCAATAGTTAATGGGTTCGCTCGAACCCTAGTTCGGTCAAACCCCTTTATGGTTCGGTCGAACATGTAGGTTCATGTGAACCCCTAAAACCAATTTTTTTTCCATGGGGTCATTTTTTCTCAAATTTCCTTCCTCTTCAAAAGTGTAAACCACTTATGTGGCTTCACCCATCCTTGAGAGGGAACTTATTGCCAAAGGGTTAGTCAATATTTTAACTCTTATAAAGAGAAGTCATCGAGGGATAAGCATCGTTATTGGAACAAGAACAAAAATGCTATCAATGATGGTGTCACTGACACCAAACACGTCCAAGTAGCTAATGCTTCCTAGAAGCCACAATATACCCCTCCACAATAGTCAATTCCTAACTCTATATCAATGCCACAAGGGTCACCTTGTCCACCCCAACAATCTAATTGGAACAATTAGGGGATAACAAACATCCATTTACTCAACTAGGAGAGCCCCTAAGTACCATGTTTAATAAGCTCCTTCAAGATAATTATTCAATCACATATCTTGTAACCAAGCCTCTTAACGAATCAAGCCTAAACTAGCCTGGTACAAAGACAATGAGTATTGTGAGTTCCATAAGATTAAAGGGCATACATTGAATAAATGTCAAGGTCTGAAAATGTATATCTAGGATCTCATAGATCAGGGTGATATACATGTGGATGCCAACACAACACCCTCATCCAATGCTCAACTAGAAATATATCAGAATGCTTTTCCTAAGCATAATCAAGTTCCTAGCACATCAAACACTAATCCTAGGTCCAATAACAATAATAATCAGAATAACAACACAAATAACATTAGCTACAAAAATGTGCCATTTGATTATCAAGGTATTATCATGCACATCGAATAGGGAGAGCCACATGTGTCTATGATACATGTAAAAGGAAAGGATCCACAATGTGCTATTACAACCCATTGAACCTGTATCATAGTCCTTGGAGCCTCCACATCCACCTAGTTACCACCTGTGAATTCTCAATACAACATTCTTGATCATCTAGGAAAGACCCTAGCCCAGATATCCATTCTGGATTTGCTTAAGTCTTCTCCTGTAGACCAAGAAATATTAACCAAGGCTTTATAGGAGACCCAAGTTCCCAATTTCATAGACCCTATGCAATTTCAAGCATTAGTACAACACCTCTCAGCAAACTATCAACTAGGTTTTATCCAAAATGGCATGCCTTGCATTGACTCAAACCATAATCGTCCCCTCCATCTTGAGGTCCTTGTAAATCATCACAAAGTTAAGAGAGTCTTGATAGATAATGGCTCTACCCTGAATCTTTGCACATTGAAATTCATAAAATAGGTGGGATACACCCATGCTAACTTAAACAATTAAGTGATATCTATCAAGGCGCATGATAATGGAGAGCCTAATTCCTAGGGAACAATATGTCTTCCAATTCAGGTTGGGCCCTTGGTGCAGTACACTACCTATCATGTCCTTTATCTAGAACTCACCTATAATGTCCTCCTCAGTTGTCCATGGATCCACGCCATGCAAGAAATCTCATCCACATACCACCAATGTCTAAAATTCCCTTTTAATGGGATGGAACTTACCATACACATAGATCCTCAACCATTTGAATGTTTCTATGCATTAGAAGCTTCTTTTCCCCACTCTCATTACTGCCTTGAAGTGGAAATGAGACCACCCCAGACATCATCATCCCACTCATCTACCAATGCACTATCCACCACTTCATCCACATCTAATACCACCCTTACCAAAGTCTAGATCATTGGCAAGGGATGTGGTGAATAGGAAATGTGCACAACCTTGAACGTGGCAACTATTCCACCCTCACCACATACATACGACCAACCTTCTTAGTTTGTATTGAAGGAAGAAGAGAAGACAATCACCTTGAGCTCCAAAAATGTGGGATCCAACACCTTTCGCTCTCCTGGGTTAAGACAAGACACACCAGAAGATGACATTAGCCAGTGGGTATATTATGAGGAACCTAAACCCTCTCCATCCTTGAAAGAATATTTCCAAGAGACTTATCCTTGGCCCTCTAAGTTTGCGAAGAAACACAATTATTAGGGGGGAGGCCTTGGGGTAGAAGAACAAGGAAGACAACAATCGATAGACACTTTTTTGTGTCCAAGGAATTTGAGCTTGGGCTATGACACCAAACAAAAGGGTCCTATGGTATCATCTAGTGCCTCTAACAACATTAGTGTCAACAATAGTCTACTCTAATACATACTAGAAGAAGAATCCATCATACACACATACGATGATGTGGATCATGTAGATCTTTCTTCCATGTTCGACCACCTATCCATTTGCACCATTAGCCCATCCCTTCGTCATCCTAAACTCATAGACTGGGACCTAGATGGTAGCACATACCAATCGATACCTTTGCCTCAATGGATATGTATGTACATCTCATGGGATTGGGGGAAAATGAACGCCTTAACCACAAAAGTAAAAAGAAGCAAAATAAAAAGGGTCACCTAGCAAAAAACTCCCTAAGATACTTATTGACTCAGAAAAAGTAAAAACAAAAGGTGTATCTGACAGTGAAAACCTCAAGGAGGCACTAGAAGATGTGGACATTCATCTTCCCCTTGTAGGAACTTAGCTATCTAAATGATCATCCATCCCGATCGAGGAAACATAGGAAATAAATTTAGGAACTGGAGAGGATCCCAAAATCAGATATGTAGCCAAAGCACTCATTAGGGGAAATTTACATTAAAAAATGGGCCTCCTAAGGATGACATCATTAACTTTTTAAGTTATCAAAAATCAACTAAAATATGACATTGTATGGTGACATCATTTGAAATAAAAATAAAATTATTTATTTTATAAAATAAAACTTTGTAAAATCTTATGAATTAATTCATGATGGTTAATTTAACTCTACATTTCCTATTCTATCTCATTCATCTTACTAAATATAAAATATTCTTTTTGTTTTTTAGATTTATATTCTTAAGTTCTATTAAGTCCTATTATAGAAATTTTTATATTTTCAAAAAAGAAAATTTATTCTTTAAGAAAAAAATATAAAAAATATTTAAAAAACATTAAAAAATCATAAAAATCATTTATGAAGTGATGCAAAAATAAAACAAGTATATTTATATTTTAAAAAATATATCTAAATATGGCAAAGACATTTTCTCAAGTTTTGTCCATGCTTTTTGTTTTCCTTAGCTTTTCTTTTTTTTTTTTAATTTTCCACTTTCAAATTTTTCCATTAGTTTCATAATTTTTAATTTTCTCCACTTTTTGTTCAACCATTTCTAATTTCTTTTTTGGTTTTAATTTTTTCTAATTTTCTTTTGGTTTTTTTTTTTTTTTCTATATATTTACACAAACAAAATGAGTTCTCTCATTAGACCTATATAATGCCTATCGACATAATTATTAAACTTGTTATAAACATATTTAAAATAATAAATCTAAATCTATAATATAAGATTTAATATATTAAATTTATATAAAATAAAATATACTTTACCACTATTTACATTGAGAGGCACTCTATAATCTTCATGTAAATATATAGCAAAAATTAAAAAACAAAAAAAAAACAAAAAAACAAAAAGGAAAAAAAAAGAAAAGAAATTAAAATTGTTCTCACAAAAAATTCCAACCAAATAAATTGGAATATTTAAAAAATCATGGACTTCAATTTTTTAAGGACTTATAATAGAAATGTGTGTCCCCACTTAACTCATGTAGTTAAGTAATTTATATTTTTTATATTTAAATAATTTGTATTATATGAGATAATTTTTGCTTTTTTAGAGTTAGGAGGTCCATTTTTTTTGTAAATTTCCCCTAATGATTAGAGGAGGGATACTCTACCATCACCAAGCTTCTCAAAGAAGGCATCATCAATTTTGCATGGACATATTCAGATATGCTGGGTTTTGATCCTGCTCTAGTAGTACATCATTTGGATGTACACCCTGATGTAAAACTTGTCAAGCAAAAACTCAAGAAAATGCACCCCCAGGTAGCTCTACTGGTCAAGAAAGAGTTGGAGAAGCTATTAGAAGTTGGATTCATAAGACCCATTGACTATTCTGATTGGATCTCCAACATAGTGCCAATCGCTAAACCCAACAAAAATATCAGAGTTTGCATGGATTTTTAGAACCTCAACAAAGCCTATCCCAAAGATGATTTCCCTCTACCAAACATCGACATGTTGGTGGACTTAACTATAGGGCACAAGATGCTTTCCCTCAGGGATGGCTTCTCTAGACATAACTAGATCAAAATTGCACCCAAAGATCAACATAAAACAAACTTCACCACACCTTGGGGTACGTTTGTTACAATGTTATGCCCTTTGGCCTCAAGAATGTGGGGGAAACCTATCAATGAACCATGACTGTCATCTTCCATGATCTCATTCACATAATAATGGAAGATTATGTTGATGATCTATTAGGGAAATCAAGAACAAGGGAAAGCACCCGCTAATCCTCAAGAATATTTTTGAGTGCTTAGAGCACTATAAGCTACGGCTAAATCCGAAGAAGTGTGTCTTTTGGGTCACATTAGGAAAATTACTAGGTTTCATTATCTCCAGAAGAGACATAGAGGTCGATCTAACAAAAGTCAAGGAAATCATGGATATGCCTCCACCACGCAATCTCAACCAATTAAGGAGCCTACAAGGTAAGCTACAATCCATCCAACGGTTTATAGCTCAATTAGCCAAAAAATGTTAGTCATTCACTCATCTCTTGAAAAAGGATACCACCTTTAAGTGGAATCAACAGTGTCAACTTGGCTTTGACAAGATCAAAGAGTGTTTAGCTCACCCACCTATCCTTATGCCACCAATTCCAAGTAAGCCACTCCTGTTGTATATTTCTGCTACTTTAGTGGCACTGGGGGCATTACTGGCACAACATGATGAGTCATCAAAGGATGAGCAATCTACTACATCAGTCGAACCCTAGTGGGCTATTAACTCAATTATTTCAAAATGGAAAAAGCTTGCCTAGCCATGGTCTTTAGCTTGCAAAAGCTTCAACACTATATGCTCAATGACCCAGTAAAGCTCATCTCCAAGGTCAATCCACTCAAATATCTATTATCCATGACAACTTTGACTGGTTGCATCGCTAAGTGGGTCATGCTCTTGAGCGAATTTGATATAGAATATGTGGATCGAAAGGCTATTAAAGGACAAGTGATAGTTGATCAGCTGGAAGATGCTCCCCTGGTAGATGACTATCCTCTAGTAACAAATTTTTTTTTATGAAGGGGTATTCATAGTAATAGAAGTGGCCACATAGACACTCTATTTTCATGGTTTGTCGCCCCCTAGGGTGATTATATACCAAAGTCATTCTGATTGGCTTTTCTGTGCATGAGCAACATTGCTGAATATAAAGCTCTTCTTATTGGTCTCAAGATCACAATCCAATGGCATATCACTCACCTAAGAGTCTTTGGTGATTCCTAGTTAATTATCAAATAGGTTAATGATGAGTTTCTAACAAAAGATGATAAGTTGTTACCTTATAAACACATGATAGATGACTTCAAAAAGTATTTCACTTCTATCCATTTTGACTAGATTCTAAGAGTGCAAAACAAAGCAACAAATGCAATGGCTACTATTGGTTCCCTAATCAGCATGCCTAAATATCAAGTAGAGTGTGAGTTCCTCATTGAACAACTCTTAATCCCAGCTTACAATATCCCTAAAAGTGTGATGGTGTTCGACATTGTAGGTCCTATGTCACCATGGTATCATGACATCTACACCTACCTGAATGATAACATCTTACCTCTCGACCTTACCTGCAACCAATGAAAATATTTCATCCAATGTACATCCCATTAAACTATTATAGGTTATATGTTTTATCATTGTGGGTATGATGGAACCCTCCTCAGGTGTCTAAATGAGACCAAAGCCCACACTGCATTAATAAAATTACATAGTGGTGTTTGTGGGGCCCATTCAAATGGCGTGGAACTAGCTAAAAGAATTCTCAGAGCGGGATATTACTAGCCTACATTGGAACATGATTCTTGTGAGTTTATGAAGAAGCACCTAATCAACAACATGCAGATTTGATACATGCTCTTGCACAGGACCTGAACCTCTTATAGCACCATGGCTCTTCTCTTAGTGGGATTTCAACTTAATTGGCAAGATATATCCCCCATCCTCTAATAGCCATACCTTCATCATCACTATAACTAAGTACTTTACCAAGTTGGTGGAAGCTATGCCACTCTCTCAAATCATGGGTACTCAGATATCCAAATTTATCCTCTTACATATTCTCTATAGCTATGGAATCTTGTCCACCATCATTTCCAATAACAGAAAACCATTCAAGAACCAAGCCATGAAACACCTCTATGACACCTTTCACATTCAACGCCATTAGTCCACACCCTATTACCCTCAAGGTAATGGCAAAGCAGAGGCTACCAACAAAACCTTAATCAAGATCCTTAAGAAAGTGGTTAACAATACTGGTCAAGATTGGTACCTTCATATCCATCCCGCCCTTTGGGCCTACCACACTTCCATTCACACCCCTACTAGTGCCACTCCATATTCTCTCATTTATGGTTCCAATGCCATCTTTCCGATTGAGGTAGAAATCCCATCACTAAGACTATCCTTGAAATCTTATCAGTGATGAAGATACTTGGGTTGCAAGACTCAACTAGCTAGAACTCCTAGATGAAAAATGAATCAAAGCGTACAATCATCTTTGATCCTATTAGAATTGTCTTATAGGGAGATACAATAAGAAGGTTCATCCTTTCGAATTCAACATTGGTGATTTAGTCCTTAAGGAGAATTAGCGTACCCAACAAGATCGAGATAAAAAATGGAAATTTGAAGAAAATTGGCTAGGTCCCTATGTTATAACAAAAAAATATGGATTAGGGGCATACAAACTTGTCACACCTAAAGAAGAGCCCCTAGAGGAGCACATCAACATCATGCACCTAAAAAGGTTTTACACTTAAGTCAGCTGGGGTATCCTATCTTATAAAAAATCCAAAAAAAGTAAAAAAAATTATCAAAAATACAAAAAAATAAAACAACCAAAAAAATAAAAAAAATAGTAAAGAGAAATAATTTGTCCTATGGTGAAAACCACCCTTGGTGGCACCTTGGATAAGTACGTTTGCTAAAAACCTGGTCATAGATGCCATTCGTATATTATTTAATCATTATCTACCTTGCATCCTAGTTACTTTATGCTCCCACCCATCCTAATCTCATATCTTAGCATCCTATCGATCCCATCCGTCCATGTGAATCCCTTCATCCTATCACTTGGTATATTTTGATTGAGCATTGGACAATCTTCATCCGCTATCTGTTATCCTAAGCTTTTATCCTAATATGAGATTGTGCCATCAATCTTGTTCTATCATTCCTTTGCTTCCATTTAGGTTCCTTCTTTGTGTTGGTCTTCATTTAGATCATGTGCATGTCATGTTAGTCTTTTGGTTGGGTCTTTTGTTATTTGTCCTTTTCAAAATACGTTGTCCCTGTGCTTTCACGTAGGCAAGGTTGATCATTTGATCCATTGCTAGGGCTTGGATTTTGTCCATCTAGTCTTTTTCCTCCATCATTTGTCTCCATCGTCCTCTTTTCGCTTTTATCCATGGTCTTTTCTTGAACTATGAGGGATTTGTGCTTTCATGTAGCCAAGGCTAATATCTAATCAACCCCCAAGCCCTTGGGTCTTTAAGGTATGTCAGTCTTGTGTCTTGTCTTGTGTCATGTTGTCAAGTATGTCCTTATCTAGTTGGTTCTTCACAAATGAGATCCATTTGTATCATGAGACTCAATAAATTTTGGAGTCTTCATCATATCATAACTTGTCAAGATCACCATGGTCTATCATATCATGGTTTGTTTTGACTGGTTAACATAGATACATATCTTGATCTTTCTTTTTGTCATTATCTGCTTTTCCCACATGGTAACCATGAAGACCCCTACGGTCTTGTGTTACATTGGGGAATCCTTTTGTGCTTTTGGTTATCCCAATGCTTGGCTCGACCAAGGTCTTCGCAACTTTGGGGTGTTGGGATAGCCTTCTTGTCTACTATGTTTGTTTTATGCATTAGACATTGATTCGCCTTGGTTTCACATACCCTGGCACCTAGTGTCTTATGCTATAGCAAAAATCAGTGCTCTAAAAATGGAAAATCACATTAGGATTGCATTTCATGATAAATTTTGTTCCATTAAATCTATACCTAACCTATGACCTATTATTTTGGTTGTGCAAACATTCATCCCCCATCTCCCATTCTTCTAAAGATATCTATGTTTCTTGATAGTTATAGTTTTCCACCCATCCTCCCTTAATTTTGTAATGATTACAGGGAAGTACTTTCCAATAAACTCTAGCAAGTATGATACATCTAGTATCGGCCCTCATCACCATGCAAGTCCTTATTTACACTCATTTCCATGTTGCATTTCCTTTATCTAGTAGTGTTTGTAAGGAATTTAATTGCATCCAATCCCACATTCTAGGTTCATTTCATTTCATCCCATGTGCATTGTCATCTCATATTTTAAGTTGTTTAGATTAATCATAATTGGTTATTCTAAGTATCTTAGATTCATTTCATTATCAATTCATTTCCATGTTAGTCCATCTCATTAACACATTACATACACAACCACCTGTATCACAAATTGTTAGATCCATACCCATAGCATATAAAGTCATAAATCATCTATCACATCTTGCATCATAAACACTAGCCATCATGCATATCATCCATATCATCCTCATAAGCATAAACATCCATCGGCACAAGCATAATCATACATCATCATAAACATATACATACATTGCATCATAATGATCATTCATAATAAAATCACATACATGCACATATGCATAAATAAGTACATCACATAATAAATCATCCATCACATAAACACAACATAGTGTCAATAAGCGTTGTCACATATCATATAAATAGAAAAATACAATTTCCATCATGTGATCCATAATAATTTCCATCATATCATCAAAATGCATATCCATAATATACATTGATAATCATCAAATAAAATACAAGTACAAGGCTATGCATCAAATATGCTCTCTACCGCTCTGTACTAAGCACCCATATTGCACTTGTCAAAATTTTGTATCCTGTCCTCTGTCCTCTATCCTCTCTACTATGAGCTACCCACATCTGACCTCTATGGTAAGTCTAGCACTCCCCCTCTATGTAGAGGGGTCTCTCAATAGCTATTGTATCCTCAGGTGTGTGTCCCTATTGACTAGGACGGTGCCAACATTTGTGGTATCGCTTAGACATAGAGAGGTACCCGCTGTGTTTGATCTGGCACTACTGTGAAGTAGGCTGCCATATAGTAGTTGGCCTCCCACATGTAATCATCTCTCTTTTCTACCTAATATCTAGAAAAATCCCACTCCACCCTATACCTATCCTAAAATCCGCATATGGATCTCCTCTCCTGTGCCCATACATCTTGTGCTAACTGCAATTGACCAATCTTTGCCCACACCTAAGACATCTTCTCTATCACTATGTCCCTCTCCTCTTGCATGGCATGTACCTATACCTACGCAACATATCTCTCCCTCTATAGTGTCTGTACCTCTTCCCCTATCTCACCTCCCTTGCCTTGCATCACCTGTGCATGTGTCTATGTTGCATCCCTCTCTCTTCACTATCTATATCTGTGCATCTATTGCATCTCTCTCCCTGTAGAGTTTGTGCTTGTGCCCCTATTGAATCCCTCTTGTACTGTAGAGTTTGCATCTATCTTGCTATCATATCCCTCTCACTCTAGAGAGTTTGTACCTATTCCTCTATTGCATCTCTCTCTGTTTGCATGGTCTATAATTGGGCCTTGATAGCCTCCTCTCTCTCCTGCATCCACCCCATCTCTCCAACTACCTGCTCTACTACCTTAGCTCTATCGTGAAGCTCATCTCGCTCCCACCTCAAAGAAGTCCTCTCCCTTAGCAGCCTCTTCACCTGTCTCCTCAAATCCTCCATATCTCTCTCCACCTCCGCTAGGGCCTCTGAAGATACCCAGTCTACCAATCCTTCGAGCTTCCGCTATCCCCTAGCCTGTAGGATGGTCAACTCAGCCTATATTCTATCTCAGTCCCACCTCACTTTGGCCAGCTCCTCAGGCTCTCTCTATCCCACTCCCTCAAGTTGGGTCACCTCTGCTCATAGCTAGCTCACCTCAGCCTGTAGTCTATCCCTCTCCACTTGTACCTTCTCTACATGTCATCCTACCATGTCGACTAGGGCCCTGAAGTCCCTCTGCTCCTCTGCTTGCACCCTATGTACCTCTACATGTAGCCTACTCACCTCAGCCACTAGCCTACTCTTCTCAGCCTCTAAATCCCTAAGTCTCTACTCCATAATTTGTAGCCTCGCCAAGGCCCCTCTCAATAGTATAGTTAGGCCCTTCAGTGGCGATGGCACGTATGGTACCATGCCTAATGGGTCAACCTCAGGAGCATCTACCTCCATCCCCTCTACCTATTTCTCATCTCTCTTCTCCTTTGCCTTGACCTCCTCCTGGTCTCTCCTCTCTTGTCCTCCCCTCCTCCTCACTCCCTTCAGTCGATCCTCTTTGTCCTCATTTGACTTAGCTTCCTATCTTCTCCTCTGTTGTCCTCCTCCCCTCCTCCCCCTCCTCTCTTCAACCAGTCTCAGGTCATCCTCTAGTCTAACTGAAGCAAAGTTCCTATGTAATTTTCTCCACTAGCATAATCCATGCTAGTTGGTGATGAGAAAACCATGCGAAGAACCTCACTGTCACCCCTGCATCTAATATCCCTCCTCTCCTACCTAGCTAAGGCACCTCATGTAGCTCCTCCCACTACTATCTTGTAGACATGACAATAATCTAATCCCCCCATGGTTTCTCTCACATGATTCGTCTGAATCTCTGTGGTCCGCGAGGAATGTCTTGTTGAATGTTGAATCGTCTTGTCACCCAGTTTGCCCTATGTAGCTCCAATATGTAGGGCTCTCTCTTGACTATATAAGGTACTACACAAAATCATCCTTTATGCCTCTCCTCATCCTCCCTCCATCTAGAGAACCACCACATCATGTAGAGCCTCCACACTATCTGATCCTCCTATAGATTATCTAGTGTCCTCCATCTATCCAAATCATCAAGGCCTTGATAATGAAATACCCAACTGTACTCCATCATGTACAAATATTTCATTAGTAGTGTAGGATCCTCCAACCCTCCTATCACCAGTCCTAGCTTGGCCACACTAATGTGCTCCCAGGCCCATATTTGTATTAGTGTCACCTATTTAACGCTAAGTGCCCCCTGATAGCACACTGCGTGCATATCCCTATATAACTGTGCCAACATGCATGGACCCCATGCAAACTCCCCCTCCCTCTAGTCCATGATGTGTCACAAAATCTCCATGAATTTGAGGCTATAGAAGCATCCAATCCTATGTGGTAACAAAAGTATGCTAATCAATCCACAAAGGTATAAGGGTAGTGGAGGTACTCCCAATCCCAAACATCTATCTATGTCCAATACCACCCCCTGAAGTGGTAGGTCATCTCATCCAAATAAGACCCATAGGGTCTAATTAAACTCCTCATCCTCTGATCTCATCTAGCTCATCAGATGGCTCACTATCGATAACCTCAAAATCCTCCACATGTTCTTAAGGGTGATGGTCATCTCCCCTATCAGGAGGTGAAATGTAGAGGTCTTTGAGCTCCATCGATCTATAAGAGCAGTAAGCAATGCTTGATGCTCTCTAACCATGGGATACTCCAACATGTGTAGTGGACTCACTTGCACCAATGCCTCATGATCCTCCTCATTCATCACCACTATAGTCACCTCCAACACATTTGAATGCCTCTCTTGCATCCGCAAGCTCTCAAACTGCTGCATCCACACCACAAAACATGTTAGTCATTTACATAATTTTTTCATCTTTTCCTCTCTTTCCCTTTCTTTCCTTCCCTGCCCTAGGTTGTCGTCTTGACTTTGCCCCCTTTTTTGGGAAAATTTACCCAATTTTCCCAATTTTCCAGTTTTTTTCTTTTTTTCTTCCTGGCCCATTTTATGGGCCCTTTCATCCTTTTTTTTCCTATTGCCTGGGATGAGTGTGTCCGCCTGCTCGATGGGTGAGCCTATCCTTGGACATGTAATCCTTCGTGACTGAGGAGCGAGCCCACCTACCCAATAGGTGAGCCTAGTCATTGATGGGAAAGCCTGCCCCTCAGATGGGTGAGCCCACTTGCTAATGGGAAAGCCCTCCCCTCAGACAGTCAAGCCCACCTTCCAGCAGGAAAACCTACCTGGGCGAGTACTCTTTCCTGTCTGATGGGTGGATCTACCCACCCCTCCGCATGGGCATTTTGTCCTCACCTCTATGAGCGAGTAGATTCACCTGCCTCTCCGCTAGGTGAGTCTGCCCCATAGGTGGGTGGACCCATCTTCCTCCTCACCATAGAGGTAGCACCCATTAGATGGGTGCACTTGCCCATTTAATGGGTGAAATCACCGATCCTCTAGGCAGAGTTTCCTATTCCCCTACCTAACTTCTCTTTTTGTGGATTTTCTCAATTCATGGGCAAGTCTGCCTCTTTCTGTGAACATCCCACCATTTTTGGGAATTGTTTTTTTAATTTTTAGGAAAATTTTCCTACTAAATTGATGAATCTGCCTCCTTTACCCATCACCTCCAAATAGGTGATTTTTCCTACATAATGGGGGAAATTGAAATTCTGCCACATAGCCATTTCTAATCTACCTTACCCCCAAAAACCATGTTTTTAAATGCATGAAAATTCAACAATAACATGAAATTTTCTTAAAATCACAAAGAGGGTTGTTGGACTAACATGGCATGGACCTACACACTCATGGAAGAATCGTCATACCTCGTCCCCCCAGTGGATAATGTCATCATCAAACTCCTTGGCCATCTTCATCTCCTTCTTCTCTTCTTCTCTCTCTCTCACTCAACTACTAGGTGTGCAAATGAGGAATAGTAATTCTTCAAATTACTATAAGTAACTTTTCCCTCCTTTTTTTAATCCCTTTTAAGTGGAGAGTATTTTTACCCTTTATTTAACCTCTTTTTTAATGTAACTAATCTTCTAACTTCCGCAAGCTTCCATTTGCACACCATGTGTTCGTTTGACTCTGTTCAAAATCCAATCTTCATGGTTTTTCGAGCTCTATGCAATGGTATGCTCCATTTCCTCATATTGTGAAGTCATTCGGGGCCCCTTTTTCTTCCCCAACTACCCTCTCGAGGGGGCATATCATACCAATTTTCTCCATTCCTCTGTCATGGCCACTTTCTTGTGGATCGGGGCATCTCCATTCATTTCTCACCATCTAGGTATCTTACACAACTTCTCCCATGTTGGGGCATCATTTTCTAGTCATTTCCTCTATAGAATCATCTACATTTTATTTTTCTTCAAAACACTATTATTCTAACAGCATTTCAAAGAGGGGAAAAATGTAGCCATCCAAATTTGACTACTCCCGCATGGTCAAATCCATCACCTTTATTCATCTATTCCATATTCCCATCAATATTAATTAAATAATTTATTTAATTAATATTTCCCCTTTTCCTAAGGTTTCTAAAGTATTTAATTTAATTAAATACTTTACCTTTAATCCCTTCCTCTTTAAATTAAATAAATATATCAATTTAGTCATTTGGCCTTTTGATTTTAAATCAATTTTAAATTCCCTCTTTTCTCTTTCTTTGTCACATCCTCCATAATCCTCTTCTAATTTGGATTAGTTTAATTAATCCATGATTAATATGTGTACACCTTTAATCAGGATTAATGTCACATCCTCCATATTTTTCCACTTGCCTCTAATCCTTCATTAGTATTCTTAATCACCTATTTGCACAACCTTAATCTAATCCTCATGCCATTCATGACATCCCTCTAAGTCAAAATTCATAAATATTTTTTTATTTAACCAAGACAACCTCTTCCCCATGTGAATTAAAAATTCACATTTATTCCTCCAAGACTCTCCTCTTCCCTAGGTGGGTTGTTGAGAAATTCTAAAACCTCTCATATGTCACATCTCTTACATGGGGACAAGAACCTTATTTATGAGGACCTTGTCTTATTCCCAAGGTACTTCCAATATTGTGAATTAACTCCAAGTGTTTCCCTCTTCACCAAGATGATGAGTGAGGAATTCAAAAATTCCTTATGTGTCACATCCTTCACACATGGGGACAAAAACTTCCTTTTTGAGGAAATCTTCTCCCAATCCCAAGGTACTTGAAAGTACCTCCACATCACACTCCCCCTTTCCACCTTACTTCCACATGGCAAGATGTGAAGACTTGTGAATCCTTAACTCACCATAGCCCTTCATCTTGTCTATGATGGCTAAATCCTAGCCATCAAATTCTCTAGAGACTCTTCCCCTAAAATAGAGGATTTTAGTCTCATTTTCATACATTCACATTCACAATTCAAGCACTCAAGCACTTACCTTCACGCATTCAAGCACTCTCATCCACCATTGTTGCACTCTTCAAGCTCATGTTGCATGCATTTTTCATACTCATCCAATACCCAAATCCATCATTGCATTCTCCATTGAATCATTATCATTTTGCATCTACTTTAGGTGATTTTCTATCAAGGATCACACAAGAAATCAATATCAAAGGTCCAACCAACAAATCGACTTGGGAAAGGTACAATCTTAGTTTCATCTTTGTTTTTTTCAAGTCTAACTAGGCTAATATTGAGGTGTTGTATTGTGTTCTCCTTTTTTCATCTCTTTTTTTTGGTATCATTTTAGGGTAGAAAACACGCTGCACACAAGATCAACACAAATAATCCTCTGAGTGATGTAGATTCCACACAAATTATATCCAATAGCTTATATGTACAAGGAAAATAAATCTTTGAAAACCATCCCATCATGAACATGCCTAGCCTAGATCAAAGGATATTCACAACCACTTTTTTTACTATGCTTTGATTCACCTCGGTAGCTTTTTGAAATAAAAAATTTATTTACTCATCATGGATTTCATTGGAGCATCTGCATTTAACACCAAATATGATAGCCATCTAGTGTTTGACCAAGCCATTACATAGACTTGTCACTTTCCCATTGAATAGGCTACAACCTTTCAAATAATCTCCTGAAAAATGAATTATCTTTAATTATCTCCTTTATAAAAAACAAGTAGCTCCTAAATAGTTAATTATATTTTCTCATCAATTAGCTAGTTTTCCATTCATGGAAAGCTAGGCTTCAAATAGCTTTATATGTTGTGATGTGCATCATATTACCCTCCTCACTTTATTTCTGCCCAAAGAAAATGACTCAAATGGGAGTAGGAATGAAAGGGAATGGCTTGATTCTTCTATATCCTTCTATTCTATATACAACAGTAGCTGATAGCTTAGGTATAAGATAAAAAGGATTGTATATTTGAATTTCTTTTTTGTTGCATCTACATTATAATAACACCCTTGTGTTTTGAAGGGCTTTGCAAAATAGTAAAATATATGATGGGAACCTACAATGAAACACATACAACCAACACCTTGGATTTCCTTCCCAGCTACCATTGTAATCCAAGCTGTAGTCACTTGAAATCATCTAACTTGTTGATCCTTTTAGAGGGGAGAATAAGAAAAAGAGGAAATTAGAGAGGGAATCATAACACACCACATGAATAGCGGATACTCATGGGTACTTGGCAGCTTATAGACTAAAGTGGTCTATACA
>VDFB02128487.1:0-42461 GCA_007258455.2 Sequoia sempervirens | reverse complement strand
CCGTTCCCATACCAGCTTATATGTTTTGAAATACTCGGGATGGCCTGCCATAGGGAGATCATGAAAGGCTCTCAGAATTGCATCCTTCAACTCTGAATCAGGAACCAAGAAAATCCGCCCTTTGTAAATGATCAAGTCATTCACAACGGTGTATCTACTATCCTGCTCTGTCCCATCAACTATGCTGGAAGCCCATGGGTTCTTAGCATACTCTGCAATAATCCTGTGTCTCCAATCCTCGGAGATCGTGCCATAGCATTCAATTGAGGTTTGCAAGACAATGCGTCAGCTACAACATTCTACTTCCCCTTAATGAAGGTGATATCAAAATCATATGATTGCAGTTTGCTGACCCATTTTTGCTGTCTTTCATTTAAGTCCCGCTGTCCAAGGAAGTGTTTCAGGCTATTGTGATCTGTACGCACACTGAATTTATTGCCTACCAAATATTCCCTGAACTTAGCCAAAGCGTGCATAATGGCTAACATTTCCTTTTCATAAATGCTATAAAATCTCTTAGGACCCCTAAGCTTCCTACTCTCAAAAGCAATAGGGTGTCTCTCCTGCATCAAAACAGCACCAATGCCCTCTCCTGAGGCATCATAGTACAGATCAAATGACTTCGTAAAGTCTGGTAATGCTAACACTAGACATGAAGTCATAATCACCTTAAACCTATCAAAGCACTCCTGAGCCTGTGGTGACTAAGCAAATGCCCCTTTCTTCGTAAAATCAGTAAGGGGTGCGGTGTGACGTGAGAAGTTGAGAACCTGCTAACACATCTCCTGTAAAAGGCACACAACCCAATGAATCCTCTGAACTTGGTAAGGTTCTCATGTATTGGCCACTCAACTATAGCTCGGACCTTCTCAAGGTCCATACTGAATCCCTTGGCACTGATGATGTGCCCAAGATACAACAACTCAGCCATGCCTAGCTCACACTTGGACTCCTTGGCATACAAGGACTCCTCAGCCAAAATACCCAGAACTGTATCCAAGTGAGTTAAATGCTCCTCCCATGACCTACTGTACACCAGGATGTCATCGAAGAAGATTAACACCAATCTCTGCAGCTGAGAATTGAAGACCCTGTTCATTGTGGCCTGAAAGGTAGCAGGTGCATTGGTTAGACTGAAGGCATAACCAAGAACTCGAAGTGACCACAATGGCACCTGAAAGCGGTTTTCTCTATGTCCTGCTCCCTCATCCGAATTTGATGGTACCCGGATCTCAAGTCAATCTTCGTGAAGAAGATAGCACCGTGCAACTCATCAATATAGGGTATCGGGTACCTGTTCTTAATTGTTTTCTTATTGAGCTGGCGGTAATCTATACACATCCAAAGTGATCCATCCTTTTTCTTCACCAATACAACCAATGAAGCAAAAGGTGACTTGCTAGGTCTGATATGCCCCATAGCCAACAACTCATTGATTGTTTTCTCTATCTCATCTTGAGGCATTTCGGATGACTGTAGGGTGTGATCATAATGGGATTTGCGCCCTCCTCCAACTCAATAATATGCTCGGTGCCTTTGTCTGGAGGTCTGCCAAGTGGAATGTCACTAAACACTTTTGAGTGTTTAGTCCTCAGTATCTGAATGTCGGGATGGTACTCAACCTTCTGCTGCTCCTGCTGTGCTGGTAACATACACTCTGCAGCCCAATCTACTATATCATGACGAATGAGTCTCTCCATCCGTCTGAAAGATACCATCCTCAGATTACTCTCTCTGATGGCTTTGATGACATGTGGTTTCCCGTTTACCTTGAACTTCATCTCCATGTCTCGAAGATTGAGTGTGAACTCACCCAAATTGTGTAGCCATGCCATCCCAAGTACCACATCAGTATCTCCCATATTAACAACGTAGAATTCAGCCTTGAACTCATAGTTGTTTAGCCGCATTGGAAGATCTGTTATCTTTCTATCACATTTGAGGGTGTACCCATCAGCCACCTTGACTCGAATACCCTCAAACTCCTCTGTCTGTATACCTCGTCTCTCTACCAACCGTGCATCTATCAAGTTATGAGTAGCACCGGTGTCAAGTAGAGTGATCACTTTCTGACCTGCTAGGAGCCCACGTAGTTTAAAAGATCCATCTCTTTGAAGACTAGTGAAATGTGCCTCCTGTAACTTTCTTCCTCCCTCATTTTCACCATCATTTTTAGACCTTTCATCATATGAATGCTCTGAATCAGCTTGCTGGTCTGACAGATCAGATTGCTCTTCACCCTCATAAAACCACTCCATTTGGTTATTTTTCACTTTGGGACGAAGAGGGCATACATGCTTCTCATCATAAGGTGCCTTGCACCAAAAACACAACTTTTTCTTGCGTAAATCATTTAACGTTTCCCTGTCAAATGGTGGTGCATTTCGTTTCTTAGGATCAAGTGGATCCTTCTTCCTGTCAAATGGCCTATTCCTGTCAAATGATCTATTAGGCCTCGTATAAGGTGTTGAGCCTGAAGAGAACTTGCTGCGAGGTGCTACAAGCTCCATACTGCGTGCCTTCCTCATGGCCTCTTGAAGAGGAGGATCAAATGCCTTGACCCAACCTCTCATCGGCTCAAACAATCCCTCGACGAAGAGAATGACAAGTCTCCTCTCTGAAATGCCTGTCACCATGACTGCAACCCTTTGAAATTCACCGATGTAGGAATCCAAACTACCTGTCTGTCTGAGCTTAGCTAGCTCCCTGAAATAAAGTTTTGGATCCTTTTTGTCAAAACGCTCTATGAGCCTACTGGTGAACTCCTGGTAGGTGGTAATTGTGTGATGACAAAGCGTGTACATGCCGTGATGCCACCAATCATGCTCCAACCCATCAAGATGCAATGTAGCAAATTTAATGGCCAAATCCTCCTGCATAGGTCTCAATGATAGGTAATTGTCTAACTTTTGTACCCAAGACCTCGTTGAGCTCTTATCTGAGCCATCAAAGTAAGGCAAGATAATCTTGCTGATTGCATGCTGAAGATCCCTGTTCACTTGTGGCTGTGGCTGCTGGTGCTGCGAAGCTTTGCGGTCAAATCTACCTCCTCCTCTGGGTTTATGCACATCCATAAACTCATGAAAAGACAAAGATTGCCTGATCTCAGGTGCCAATGTCGAATACTCTCCATAAAATTTGGTCACGTCTGCCACTGACATGCCATGGTGTGGCTGAAACTCATGTTGGTGACCCTGCTGCTTTGCCTCCGGAGTCAAAGGTGACTCTCTAGATATAAATTTAGGTTGTCTCAGCCTACACTCGTGCAAGATAGGTGACAACTACTGCTGTACTGACACCAGTGGCTGGTCTATGCCTGCAGTCCCACTCGTTTGTCCTATCTGAATATAGTGCTGCTGAGGCTGAGTGTACTGCCTCATCGTGCCCATCAACTGGGACATCATGTCCATCATATTATCATGCCTACGTCTGAACTCATCATCAAAAATCTCACCTCCGACATGCTCTTTCCCTGGATCCCTATGTGTCTCTGTAGGAATCTCACGATTTGCCATCAGTGTAGTGACACTGTTCTCACTGCTATTGGAACTAGATCTGTGAATACCCAGAATCCCCGATACTGTCTCACCTTTAGGAATAGGTGGACCTGTCCAATCCTCAATTCTGCCTGTTCCTCTACCCTTACTGTAGAAGATAATATCTCTACTCATGAAAAAGCATTGAAAAAGCACACATCTGACTGAAAAAGCAACTAAAAAAACACAGGATGGCTGGAGTAATGTTCCCAAACGCTGGATAACTGCCTCAAGTGATCCTCTAAACACATCTGCCAGCCTACGAGGATCTGGATGATAGGCTAACCCCTGAAATAACTGTACTGCTAAGGAAGGGGACATTACAGAGCACAACGACCAGGGGGTCTCCTTCCAATGTGCTGACTTGCACTTGCTGAGTCTAAACTAGATGCAAAGTCAGATGCCATTGTGATTAAATATTAATGTACAATATCGATAGCAATAAAAATAAGTGATTACATTTTTTAAACAAACATAAGAAAATGAAGTTTTTGATAAATAGTAAGTATATAAGTTTCTATACGAATTTTTACAACTAAAAACAATTTTGAATGTAAATTCTTTTTCTTATTCTTATTGCACACTTTAGGTATAAATAAAACAAAGATGGACGTTGACATGTTGCAGGGCAATTAGTGAGGCATTCAAGTAAGAAACTGAAATACCATGTGACATTAACTTTGTTTTTCAAAGGAGGAACTGCTAGCATTTCAAAATTTGGAGAAAAATAGTGGTGTTTGGTTGAGATGACAAAGTTTGCACATAGATCTGTGGTTTATTTAGAGTAAATATGCCAGTTTGAAATAAGGCATGATACACAGACTTTGCCCAAGGGCAAGCTTAAAGACATTGTAGTAGTATAGAATTTTGTATATTGAGTTATTTAAATTTTAGGGTTTATCCAAAGTGATCTCCATGTTACCTTACACATTGAGGCAAACATTGTTTGGATTTCAAGGCAAAGAAATGATACTCATTTGGAATTGTATTCTGGTTACTAATAGCCTAATTATTAATACAATCTCATGGACTTATCTCAGCATACTAAGGCTTCACAGAATAAAAAATAATGAGACAACATAACTACATTTCAAAGTCAACGTATGACATTTTATGCTGTTTCTTTAATGTTATCCAATATTCCTTTCCTATCCACATATCTATTTATTCTAAATGCAAAATTGAAGTGTTATGACTTATCGATACAATTTCTTAAGAGAACATAACTCTGTTTCTTAAGCTTCATGATATATGACTCTTAATGATCAAAGTCATAAGGAATAATTATAGAGGTGTTGCTTGTCAAATTCAATTTATTGCTTGAGAGAAAATAAAAAAATAAAACTTACCTGTAATATGAAGTCAGAGTCCAAATCGTGTCAAAATCACAGTCCAAATTGCACTCCAAATCGTAGTGTTTGTAAGGTCGACTCAACAAGGTTTTTATAGGGCAAAATCACATCCAAATCACGTCCAAATCATGCCAAAAGCACATCATTATTGTGCCAAAAATTGCATCAAAAACGCGTTTCAAAAACTGATGATTTTTATGGAGAAATCATAGGGTTTTCAACGAGTTTTATGGCATGACTGGGCGAGTTTTTCACCACAGCAAATCATGAGTTCACATGTGAATTGAGAGTTCACATGAGAGTCAAACAAATGAATAAATGTTATGATCCTAATATGGCATATTCCTAAGTATATATTATATATTCCTAATTATAATAAGGATAAGCACTTGTGCATGCTTAAGCCTAACATAAATATTAGTTAAACACTAATACCTCTCAATTAGGATGAAGGGGTATGTCTACATAGTTCAGCCTGTAAATAAGAAAGATATCTCTCTCCCATATCATCATGTAATGTCCCCTTTTTTTGAGTGATCAGCTTGTAGGGTCATCTAGCTTACTTTTATTCCCATAGGCTATGATGATAGATTGTAAGGGAATAAAATAAAATAAATTATTTAGTAAGTTGTCCATTTAAAATAAATCTTAAGGATAACTTTATTTTTATTTAATTTGATTAAAGTGACTTATATTAAATGCATTGTTAAAATATTAAATAAAGATCACTTCAAAAAAACAAAATATATTGAAAACCAAAAGGTGGTGAAAAGGAAATTATTATCGGGAGAAATTGGAGAGCTTGGTTTACAAGTTCAGGGAAGCTTGAGGACGAAAACCCTTGAATTTCAGGGTGGATTGGATGAAAACCCAACTCCATTTGATGACGGATTCACTTAGGATTCACATTATGCTTCAATGAACAATTGAACGAAAATTTGTAGTCTTTAAAAAGACAATTTTCAAGATATTCATGATTTGAGGAATTTAATTCGAGTTTGCAGAGTTGTTTTCAGATATAAGGATGGAGCAATTACAAAGGTAAAAATTGGATTATATGCAGGTTTGGAATTTTAAATGTTATTAAGTTTGCCCATGCCAGGACTGTATACTTTGGCATAGCTTTTCCCAAATAAGGTGCCGCTCAATTGAAGTGATAAATACTTCTTGTAGGGATTCGTAGGTGTTTTGCAAAGTGATGGGAAATGTTTAAAGGAGGACAGCGCAGCCATTTGTAGGAGTTGACTCACCAAACACTTTAGTGCTGCCCTCATTCATGAGTCGTCTACTTTCAAATAGGACCCGTGAAGAATGTTTAACATGCTGTACTAATTGGTAAGTGTGATGTGGACGTAGGAGAAGGACTTCAAAGATGATGAAGCTAAACCAGCTGCTTGGTTTATATTATTAATTAAAAGATGTAATGTCCCTGTTTTGGAGGTAATTTGATTTAATTAATTTAATTAATTAAGTTGTCTAAAATAATGATTTTTTATAAGGATGACTAATTAGTTATTTTAATTAAATTAAAAAGTGGTATTAAGTTAATTATTTATAAGATTATCAAATAAATCAATATTATAAGGTGACCTTATATTTAATTAATTTAATAAAGTGACTTGAATTAAAATTATATCATAAAGTCACTTAATAAAAAAATAAAATAATATTCTAGAAGCTTCTTGAAGAGCTGGAGAAAAAAAATAAATAGAGGGGTTGCCTAAGCTTCTAGACATCCAGATTTGAAGTTGATATTTGATAATTTATCTTGTGGAGCCAAGGGGTTTCTGTAGATTGTTCTTTATCATAGGAAACGAAAACTTCCTATTGATAGCAATTTTGAGGGTGTGAAATATCACTTGAATTATTGCAGCCGAGAGAGAGGTTACCTCAAACTTCTCATTTGTGCAAAATTTGTGGTCAAAGGCCAATTTTGGTATAGGACGATTTGGAGCAACATTGAAGGATATTTTTGGCATTTGCATTCTTCATTGGTTTGCACTTCTGGTGGAAGAAGTTATTATTGTTGAGTTCTGATTTAAAAATCAGACATTGAAAAACATTTACCAGCCTGATAGGAAAATTCGATTTTGCTCATGGGAGCATCCTTTGGCTTCGATTTCACTTGGAGAAGTGGGTGCTTGGTCAAGGAGGTTTAGGCGACTTAAGAGGAACCATTTTGGAAGAGTTTTGGAGCTGGAAATGATTTAATATTAATGCATACATCTGCAACAGGGGCGGCCATTAGAGGAGTTCGAATTAATTCAAGCAAGAGTCTTTTGATGTGGAATTTGTTTGCTACATCAGCCCATCATTAAGGCGAACCTTTCCTTGGATGATGGAGATGAATTTTGATGGTTATGAAGAGGTCAAGAGCTGCAATTATTTTATTTTAATATTCAGACTAGAACAGGGGCGATTTGAAGAAAGGCTCAATTTGTCTTCAAGAGGGCACATTTTGATGTATTATTGATAGCTCCCTTCATCTCCAGCCATAGGCAACTTCACTCCAACCAGGTTCCTTTGTTAATCATTCATTTAACATTTCATTTTAGGAGATATAAGTTTTCAGCTGTAGGTTGCATTCATCTCAGCAAATATCATATTTATATATCATTGTAATTTGCCAAGAGTCTTGGCTATTTTGAAATCAGCATTGTATTGGAAAGACATTTGCAATTAATGAGTAATAAGTAGTTGTTCAAATAATAGTTGTTATTGTGCAATCAAATGTCATTATAATCAGCTTTAGAGTTTGCATGCCAAGTGTTTGACAAAATGTCCCTTGGCTGTAGTTGCACTTTTTACATATAAGATTCATACATTTGCATTCAAAATTACCAAAACATACTTGCATTTCATTTCTACCTTGATAGTAGATAGTTTGCATTGTTCTAAAGCTTTCATACATATCATTTGGCATCAAACAAACAACAAACAAACACCCAGAAAATTATAACAGCAAGCTGGAAGGTTACATGACAATTGTTTGACAAAATTCCTTGAGCTTTTTATCAGCATTTTGAGGTCAGATTTGAGCAGGGTCATTACAAAAGATTTGATGCCTTCTAAAGTCGCAGGCTCTTATGATGGCGTGGAAATAAGCTAAATGTCACTGCAGCTTTTGAGAGGAAGGTTAAGTATTTTAGGAGGCATTTGAATATTCATTTTGGGAAACAATTAGGAGATAAGATTTAGATGTGAACTTAATTTACTGCAGTTTGATCGAATAAAGTCTAGCATTTAGGTGCCATTTTTATCTGCTAGTTGGGCATGGGTTTAAACTTTAAAGACAGATTGGGCTATGCAGCTAGCTAGCAGCCATTCTACAAATTGTTGTGTGGTTCTCTTTATTCCTTCTTGGCAAGAAGTTGGTTCTATTAATTAAAAGGCAGGTTGCAGAATTGATAATTAAAATGGCATGAAGGGATGGAAGGAGTGTGGTCTGTACATTATCAATGCCGTGGTAGTTCCATTAACCAGTGCATACTTGATACGAGTTAAACTTGAAGACTTTCTAAGACTGGCATGCCAACCATATGATCTGTGAGGAGTTAAGCGCTTCATTTCGAAGGTTGGCATGAGTTTCTAAAGAGTTAATTACTGACTGGATGCGAGGACTGTTCCATTTCATTAATCTGTAGTTGATTAGGTTGGGGAAATATATATGTATTCTTGCAATCAATTGCTGCTTACAACAAATAGATAATGTTCCATTTAAATATCCAATGCTGTTGGTATGATATCAATGTCTGGAATGCTATCTGAAAGTATTGTACCATGTTATTTTATGTATGAGTGTCAAACATTGAAAATATTTAATTGAATACTCTGCAAAGTTTGCAACCAAACCAGTTGCAAGTTGAAACCTTCCATAGTTACTTTCATACGAACTTTTTGACAAAATGCTCCATGGAAAAGGTACACAAGTTTGGTAAACTTCCTTTGGCAAGGGATCTTACACATCATATCATCGATTATTGAATTCATATCATATTATTTATTATTGGAGGTAACCCCCTCGAAGTGGTCTGTTATATTGCTGTTTTTTACAAACATTTCCAAGAAATATCATAACAAGTGGTATCAGAGCTACGATGTGGGCCAACAGTTTTGTTTCCACCCTAACTTCCACACTAGTTCGAATTTGTATCTGATTTTTTTTGGGTTTTGAGGAATGTATTAGATAAACTCTTAGAAAAAAATTCAGACTTTCAAGGCATGTTTTCTAAAAGTTATTGAGATTTTATGTTTCTTCATTAATTTGCTTTATAGGTTGGAATTTTCAGATTTTTTCTTTTTAAATACATTTTTGGAAAGCTTATAAGAAATTAGGTAGGGTTAGTTCTTTGTAATTTACAATTGGAAATAAAATAAAGTCTTTACTTTAGTGGTCAAAGTTTAGTCAAAATTTTCATTAATTTTCTCTATAGGCTGCAATTTTTGGATTTTTTTTTTAATTTACATTTTTGGAAAGCTTATAAAAAATTAGGCAGGTTTAGTTCTTTGAAATTTATTTTTAGACATATAATATATTCCTTAGTTTAGTGTTCTAAGTTTGGTCCAAACCCGAAACATAAAATTCGTTCTCTCCAAATACTTTCCTACGTTAATAAATCTTAAAATAAAATATAATTAAAGCCATGTCATTTTTAGGATTGGAGTGTAATGTCTCCATTTTAGCTGATGTTGTTTGTTGAGGAGTGAGCCTATCATTTGACCCTCGTAGGCTGACAAATGTGTTTAGAGGGTTGCTTTTGGTAGTTATCTTGCGTTTTGGGACTTTACTCCATCAGTTGATTCAGGTTTGGGCCTTGGCAGAGACTCACAAAGTGATATTCAGGGACTTACTATTTATGTAAGAACCCTGGTGGTTCTCAACCCCGAAACCCTGACTGAGAATTTGTGTTTTGCAAGTTTTGTATTTTTTGTGTTTTCAGGCAAATAAGAGAAGCTGCGATTTTCTAAATAAATGCTTGGAAAATTTATAAAAAATCATAGAACATGAAATATGCGTAGGATTTGCTCAGAGAAGATATGCGCATCAATTTATTGAAGTTCAGAGCATTTACATTGTCAAAAATGAACATATAAATGAAATACTAATTTATTATAAGGAACCTGGTTTTCTTCTTGCAGCCACCAAATAGCAAATGGAAAATGTACGGCTGAGCAAGGAACACAGTCTTCAGGCCCTGAAAGATGATACTGGTGCTCTGTAAACCCTAGGCGCCCTCACTGCCAAAGACTGGAAGAGATAAACCCAAGCGATTTCTTCTGAGGAGAAGGTACGGCTACCTTGCAGGTACAACAGTACGACCTGTACAGCAGCAGCATTCAATAAAAGTACGGCCTCACTGGAAAGTGTCAGATCCCTGTGAAACAATCTCTCTGGGGTGCGCCAATGATAACTGATGAAGAACTCTGTGTAAACCTTCTAAAATCGATTCAATATGATCAACTGTAACTTCTGAATGAAGCCACCAAGAAGACAATCTTCAACTGGTATTGCACAGTCTCAGTATGCCAAACTCTGAAGAGGTATCGTTCTCCAGAATCTATTCGTCTGCTGAAACCCTAGGTTTTGCAAACTCCAATGCTCAGAGCAAGTACAAGACAAATTTGAATAACATATCATGATGGTTCGATTTGTCCTTTCCTGAGAATATATACTTCTTTGCAAAAATTCGACCCAAAGTCTTCTTTTAATAATCACTTAAATAAATGATTAAATTTTGCGCTTTGACTTAGGAGAAAATCATTTAATAATTGGCGCCTTCATTAATGAATAATAAATATTCATTATGTCAAATATTGTCATTTTATTATAAAGTATAATAAACACTTTATAATACGCCCTTTTAAATTAATATTTAAATACGTTAATAAAGTGACTTTATAATATAAAGTCAAAATATTAAATATTTAATAAATCATTAAATACTTCGTTATTCTCCCATCTGACCAACAAACTGATGTACTGGGTCAAATCTGAGCTGACCAGTTGAACCGGGTGCCCTGCCAAAAATAGCAGCTTCCGCCTGTCCTACTTTCTAAAAATAGAAAGTCTCTGAAAAACCTCTCTGAATGATTCTGCGAAGGCCCAACCTGAACAACTGCAATACTGAAGCTACAAAACACTGAGTAACTGCCTAGAAGATCCTCTGCACCCATCTGTTAGCCTACGAGGATCGAAATAATAGGCTAACCACATAACCAGCTGCGTTGACTAGGATGGGGACATCATAATTTATAGTAAGTCAGGCAGACAGGAGTTTACTAATTCTGGCAGGGCACCTGGGTCAGTTGGTCATCTCAGTTTCGACCCAGTTTGACAATTTGATGAGCAAACGGAGAATAATGGAGCATTTAATAATAATTAAATGATTATTATTATGACTTTATAATATAAAGTCAATTAAATGAAATATTAAATTATTAATTATTAATGGCAAATTATAAAGTATTTAATACTTTATAATAAAGGAGAATTATTATTATTAAATGAGTATTTATTACTCATTTAATATGGATGCCATTTATTAATTAAAATGCTTAAGTCAAAGAGGGGCAAATTTATTATTATTAAATGCTAATTAAACTGCTTTTTTGAAAGGGTCGAACTTTTGAGAAAAGATATATATTTCACCAAAGACAAATCGAACTCATTATTGATGATTATTTGAATGTCTTTTCTCTCTAAGAACATTTTGGAGTTGGAGAAACAAGGGTTTCTGCAATCAGGTTTTGGAGAACGTCAACTCTTCAGAATCAGACATACTGAGGCTATGAAATACTAGTTGAAGCTTGTCCATTAGAGTGGCTTCATTCAAAGGTCACATCAGTGCATATTGTGAATGATTTTTAGTCAGTAATTGGATCGATCTTCTCGAAAAGGGATTCGTATCCGGTGGCAGCTATTTACTCATCATCTGGAACACTTTTCAAGATTGTATGACTTCATTGATTGCTGGTTATCAGCCGTACTTCTCAGCTGCAAGGGCATACTTTCTCTACAGGCAAAAATGCCTTGCCTTTTTGTCTTCTGCTTACACCATTTGGGGTGCCTAGATCTCTGGAGCATTTTGCATCATTTTCGAGGCTGGAGACACATTGATTTGAAGCTGGCCGTACTATTCTTCCTTATTCTGGCGGCTGCAAATAAGCCAGGTTATTAAATTAAAATTGTTGCTTTTTAACTTGCATGGCAATACTCATTCATTGTATTCATTCAAAAAGTTAATAGAAGCATTCACCTTCAGTCTAGGAGTATTTGTGTTTCAGAATCTGTAGTCTGGAATTTTAAATGAATTTTAGAGTAATTTTATGCAAAATCGCACCATTCCATTATACTGCAAAAACCACAAAAAAATCACAAAATACAACAAAACAAACAAAAAATTGCATTATCGTTAGAAGTCAAGGTTGAGAGACACTAGGTCTCTTACAGTGGTATTAGAGCATAGTTTTCCTGCCATGATGTGCTTTTTCAGACAAACTTGTGCTTTTTCGATGCTTTTTCATGAGTAGAGACATTATATTCTACAACAAGGGTAGAGGAACAGGTAGAATAGACGATTGGTCAGGTCCACCTATTCTAGAAGGTGAGACAGTCTCAGGGATTCTGGGTATACACAGATCTAGTTCTAGCAGTAGTGAGAACAGTATCACTACTTTGATGGCAGACAAATAGGTGTCGAGGGAGACACCTAAGGATCCAGGAAAGGAGCATGCTAGAGTAGAGAGCCCGGAGACAGAGTACAGACGAAGGCATGATAACATGATGGACATGATGTCTTAGCTTATGGGCACAATGAGACAACATACACCACAATAGCATGTCTTCCAGTTAGGGAAATCTAGCAGGACTGCAGGTGCGGAGTAGCCATAGGTGTCAGTACCACAACAGGCATCTTTCAGTGTTCTTGAGCGTAGGCCTGGACAACCTACTTTCCTTGCCAGAGAGGTCCCTCCAATTTAGCAGGCAGAGCAGCCGGTCCCACAGCTAGAGTTTCAGATGCCCCAGGGTACGTCAGTGGCTGACGTGACTAGGTACTTTGCAGAGTATTCGACATTGGCTCCTGAGATCAGGCAGTCTTTGTCTTTTCACGAGTTTATGGATGTGCATAGACCCAGAGGTGGAGGTAGATTTGAGTGCAGAGCTCCCTAGTACCAGCCACCACCACAAGTGAATTGTGATCTTCAGCATGCAGTGAGCAAGATTATCTTGCCTTATTTTGATGGTACAGAGAGGAGTTCAACGAGGTCTTGGATACAAAAGCTTGATAATTACCTATCTTTGAGACCTATGCAGGAGGACGAGGCCATTAAGTTTGCTACACTGCATCTTGATGGGTTGGCGCATGATTGGTGGCATCACAACATGTATAAACTGGGTCATCACACGGTTACCACTTATCAGGAGTTCACGAGTAGGCTCATAGAGCGTTTTTAAAAAAAGGATCTAGAACTTTACTTCAGGGAGCTAGCTCAGCTTAGGCAGACAAGCAGTTTGGATACCTACATCAGTGAATCCCAGAAGATAACAGTTATGGTGACAGGCATATCGGAGAGGAGACTTGTCATTTTGTTTACTGAGGGGTTATATGAGCCTATGAGAGGTTGGGTCAAGGCCTTTGATCCTCCTACTCTTTAGGAGGCTATGTGGAAGGCAAGGAGTATGGAGCTTGCTACTTCGAAGAAACAATTTCAACCCAAAACAAACACCTTGCTTGTTGAGGAGAGTCCTACACCAGTTGCAGAACAAGAAAATAAAATAGCAGCAAGAATTGATGATGCAACTCGTGATGAATTGAGAAGGAAACAACTATGTTATTGGTGCAAGGAACCTTACAACAAGGAGCATGATTGTCCTTTGAGACCAAAGGGTAGAGCCAACCGCGCTATGTGGGTTTACTATGAAGATGTTGAGTTTGAGGATTCAGACCAGCAGGTTGTTTCAGAACATGCGGTGGCCGGGAATGCCTCTATGGAGTTTGGGCCCGATGCCAACTTGTCCTCGTTGGTATTATCTGCTAGTGTATGGGATGATTCATTCAGGTCTAGGGGATTAGTGGATGGACAACGATGTATTGCTATGCTTGACACCGGAGCCACACACAATTTTATTGATGAGAGCTTTGTCAACAGATGTAGACTCTAGACAGAGGACTTCGCTGGATTCAGAGTTTGGTTGGCGGATGGATATACCCTCACTTGCACTCGACGAATTTGTAATCTCACCCTCATGCTGAGTGATTATGAGTTGCAGGCAGACTTTTATGTGGTCAACCTGGGTGGGATGGATTTAGTGTTGGGTATGAGATGGCTTCAGGACATTAGTGTGTTCACCCTCAACTTGCCTAAAATGGAGATGAGATTTGAGATACAAGGCAAGAAATATGTGTTGAGGGGGATTACAGATGGGAGCCTACGCTCTATGTCTCTCGTTAGTGGGAAGAGTGAGAAGGTAGAGAAGAATTTTGCGTAGATTGGGTATGGTTTTGGATCCTACTCTCTTGACCCTAGTTTGGAGATGAGTGATGATAGTGTTTGGGATCCTACTTGTGCACTGGGATTTCAGACTAAGCTTTCGGAGGAGTTTCACAGTGTGTACACGGTGCAGAGTGCATATGGTTTCATGTTTGACCCACATGTACATGATTTGTTTCAAGTGCACAGTTCTAGTATGCACGTACTTGATATGTTGGATGACAGTATATCTCGTGAAGCTTTAGGGAGCAAGTGTTGCTTGCAGTTTGACTTGCTTCCTCCCGAGTTTCTTGATCTTATGACAGACATCACTGAGGTTGACAGGGGATGGCATTCTATTCTAGTTGATCAGTTGTGGGAGTTACTGGAGACAGTTGTGGCTAGTAGGAACATTGTCCGACACTATCCTTGGGATCCAGGTGGTGTGGTGCGTCCTTATTTGCAGAGATTGCTTGGGGACAAACAATTTCAGGGAGGGCGGACTGTAATGTCCCCATTTTAGCTGACATTATTTTGTTGAGTGAGCCTATCATTTTGACCCTCGTAGGTTGACAAATGTGTTTATAGGGTTGCTTTTGGCAGTTATCCTGCATTTTGGGACTTTACTCCATCAGTTGATTTAGGTTTGGGCCTTGGCAGAGACTCATAGAGTGATATTTAGGCACTTACTATTTATAGTAAGTCAGGCAGACAGGGGTTACTAATTCTGGCAGGGCAATTGGTTCAGTTGGTCATCTCAGTTTCCACCCAGTTTGACAATTTGATGAGCAAACGGAGAATAATGGAGCATTTAATAATAATTAAATGATTATTATTATGACTTTATAATATAAAGTCAATTAAATGAAATATTAAAGTATTAATTATTAATGGCAAATTATAAAGTATTTAATACTTTATAATAAAGGAGCATTATTATTATTAAATGAGTATTTATTACTCATTTAATATGGACGCCATTTATTAATTAAAATGCTTAAGTCAAAGAGGGGCGAATTTATTATTATTAAATGCCAATTAAACTGCTTTTTTGAAAGGGTTGAACTTTTGAGAAAAGATATATATTTCACCAAAGACAAATCGAACTCATTATTGATGATTATTTGAATTTGTCTTTTCTCTCTGAGAACATTTTGGAGTTGGAGAAACAAGGGTTTTTGCAATCAGGTTTTGGAGAATGTCAACTCTTCAGAATCAGACATACTGAGGCTGTGAAATACTAGTTGAAGCTTGTCCATCAGAGTGGCTTCATTCAGAGGTCACATCAGTGCATATTGTGAAGGATTTTTAGTCAGTAATTGGATCGATCTTCTCCAGAAGGGATTCCTATCCAGTGGCGGCTATTTACTTATCATTTGGCACACTTTTCAAGATTGTACTTCATTGATTGCTGGTTATCAGCCGTACTTCTCAGCTGCAAGGGTGTACTTTCTCTACAGGCAAAAATGCCTTGCCTTTTTGTCTTCTACTTTCACCATTTGGGGCGCCTAGATCTCTGGAGCATTCTGCATCATTTTTGAGGCTGGAGACACATTGATTTGAAGCTGGCTGTACTATTCTTCCTCATTCTGGCGGCTGCAAATAAGCCAGATTTTTAAATTAAAATTGTTGCTTTTTAACTTGCATGGCAATACTCATTCATTGTATTCATTCAGAAAGTTAATAGAAGCATTCACCTTCAGTCTAGGAGTATTTTTGTTTCAGAATCTGTAGTTTGGAACTTTATATAAATTTTAGAGTAATTTTATGCAAAATCGCACCATTCCATTATACTGCAAAAACCACAAAAAAATCACAAGATACAACAAAACAAACAGAAAATTGCATTATCGTTAGAAGTCAGGGTTGAGAGACACCAGGTCTCTTACATGGAGTACCTTTCTACACATACAAACTCTAAGGACCCATTTTATTTTCCACCACCTGAAATTGAGGGAAGAATTCTGCAAGGACATAAAACACTGATACATTTCATTAAAGATAAATTGTTTGACCCATTTGTAAAGTCCTCAAATGAGGGTTTAGCTAGGTTTACAAAGGAATTATTATCAGAATTAAAGTCCTAGAAAAACCACCAAGGTGTGTACAATCCTGATAAACCAAATCAAGGGATAGGAGAACCTTTCTGAGGTCAACAATTATACCTACCAAGGATAAACATCCATAAATTTGATGGTAGAAATGTAATTTCATGGATAAGCCTCATAGAACAACAATTTAAACTTCACAATATACCAAATAATGCTATGGTTGACATAGCTTTACTAAATTTAGAATTAGGAGCTTACCAATGGTACCAATGGAAGTTGAGTGAAGGACAAGGACAAATGTTCACTTGGCAAGAATTTAGTAAAGAATTAGTAACCTTTTATGAGCAACCCTGCATTGAAAGCTATTCTACCCAACTAAGAAATTTAAAACAATTAAGGTCTTTGGTTGAATATAATGCTGAGCATTTGAGATTGGCACTTAGAGCTCTGGAGGTCACACCTTACCAAAGGCTACAATTGTACATCAATGGACTTACAAACCAAATTCAACATGTTGTTCATTTTTTGGAACATTGTACAGTTAGGAAAGCAATACAACAATATTGCATATTGATAAGAAAAACACCATCAAAGGTGAAACCATGAGAATAATTGATAAAAATGTGACTAATGCTACTAGCAAAAACATGGAAAAATTCTTTAACCTAAGAGAAATTAGTAAGCTCTCTCCTAAAAAAGAGATAGAAAAAAGAGAAAAAGGCCTATGTTGAAATTGTGATAGAAAATGGTCAAGGAGTCATAAGTGTTCTAGTCATAAAAGCCCTGCTTTAGAAAGATATGGTCAAACCGCCACCTGTGGGAAAAACTGCCACATGATACATGGTGAAACCACCACCTATGGGAAAAATTGTGATCACCATGATGCATGCACAAGCATCAATCTGCTGCAACTAGTGGTTTCACACCCATCACCATGCTTCAGTTGGCAGTTCTGTTATTGGCAAAATTGTACGTTATTTTTCTTTACTATCTTAGGTATCTGTTTTTATTGCATTTGACCCCAAGATGTGTGGATTAGTGTAGATCCATCAACAAATTTTATAGACCTTTGCACAACTTTTATACTTTGATCTTGATTGACATTCATTAGTTTAAGAATGTTACAGAGTGTTTCAAGTCACATCTTAGTTGCTTTAACTATTTGAATGATAATAGTGGCTTAGTTAGCTGATTTTACTTTCATAATCCAATTTGGATCAGATAATGTCATCCTTTTTCAGAAAGGTAAAACTTACACAGAACTTGAGGAGATAGACAAAGGGAAGGATGAAGTTATCCTTTTGCAAAAGGTGAAATGTGCAAAAAACTGAATGATATATAATTTTATACAAGAGAGAGGGTGCTGCTGCTAGGACCACAAGGGAGGACTCTTATACACAAGTAGTGATTGTGCCAAATTTTCCAAGTATTAGGAATAATTATAGGGTGCATGTAGGACTCAAAATGTGTGTGTGCTATAAGGCGCAGAATGAACTCATAACTAGTCTGCAAAGCTTTAATAAATGTCAGATAAGTACTTGATATACTTTAGTGTGGATGACATAATTTTGACCAATATCTGATCATTTTTTCTAGAAGGAGCCAAATGTCTAATTGAGACATCTTTATAGTTGGAGCATCTGCAGCAGTGGAGTTCACCAATGATCTCAATCTTCAATGGAGCCAAAGAATTTCTGACAGTAGCTGATTGCTAGGCCATGGGTAATGACATAAGCATGCTAGTGTAGTATTTGTTAGCTTTGATTGAGATGGTGAAATGCTTCCTTTGGATTTTAGTGACAGCAGGCTGTTATCTTACATGACTTTTTTTTGGTTATGTGCCTTAAAATTCAATGGTGTTTCCAATTCAGTCTTTTCACCATGTCTTTGAAATATATTTCGAATTTTTGATAATTTGAAATGTCCAAAGGTTTGATAATACTTGCATTTGATTTATCTTTAAACTTTATCGTTTGACCACCGGACTTTTCTTTTCTACCTTGTCTGCTTTTTTAATTCTCTTTTTCCTATGATATATTCATGCATTCTCAAGCCAACATGAAATGACCTTAATGGCCTTCACTCGGACCGTCAACTAGTTCTTTGTACACTAAGCTTCTTCTTGTTTGGACATCAGGTTCTTTCCATTCTTCATGTTTTGATATAAATGTTGTTAGGGCGCACAAGAGTAAAGATAGATCCATGTGAAGTATACACACAAATTATTGATAGGTATATACAACTAGATTACCAGGTCTTTTTAACTCCACAAGTTTAAGCATAAGACATATAATGGACTCTAAATTAACCTATACTAACCTCAGGTCATTATCATAAGATATGACCCTGAGGACTCTAAATGTTTATGCTAAGTCTTTTCCTTGGAAAATGTTTCTGTTCCTCTAGAATTTTTTATGGACTTTTTTGTGGTCAAGTGATGTGATTGATTCTCTGCTTTCTTAATTGACATGCTATGTCAATATATATTTTGTAGATGGCTCCTTTGAAAGAGGAATGGCGGAGCTCATTTGTGTACATGATAAAGGTACAAAGTTGATTTATGTTTCATTTTGAAAATCCAAAGTAATATGATTGAAACTCTTGTTTGGTTTTGATTTACTTTCTTGGCTGGTTTCATGAGTTACACTTTAAATTTCTAATTTTATGTATTGCCATGTTGCCATTGTAATTTTTTAACTGTCATCTTGAAAAACGTCACTAATATATTAGGGAACTAGTTATTTCTCATTTGCGATCTTTTTTGATTTGATGAAAGTGGCTTTTGATTCATTATCTTACACTCTCTTTTTCAGCTAGAATTATTGGCAGCAAAAAACTTAATCGGTGCAAATTTAAATGGTACATCAGATCCTTATGCTGTCATCACTTGCGGTTCACAAAAACGTTTTAGGTAACTGGTAGTTTTCTTTGGTCCTTAAATTTTTAACCTTTTCCATCTTTTTGTTATGTTGCTGATTGATGTCATTATGAAAATACTTATATGAGCAGTGTTTGTTCAAACATTGCTTTGCAAATGTTTGTCAACAATTTCTGCACTCATCTAACTGATTTGATCACATCCTTGAATGGTACTATTGTTTCTATCCTAAGCATTGTCATCTCATATTCATACCTTCATGCTAAAATTCTTGCTAGGCTTTCTTAATTAGAAGATTTCATTTTTTATTTATGCATAAACCTTTTGATCCATTATTCATGCACTCTTAAATTGGTTGATGTACACTTGTTTTTCTTGTGATTTGTTTGCTTATGACGATAGATGTTATTTAAGATTTCTTAAACATGAAAATGCCAAATCTATTTTGATTTATATTATTAATGTCCACTAGACTTGAAATATCATGGCATGTTAACCAAATTGTTGGCTGAAAAACTAGCAAGTTCCTTTTGAGGGTAATGAGGAAACATGAAAACATGAAAAGGGCATGTTGTGAAGAACCCCCAAGGGCCAAAATCCAAGGAACAATATTTGAATAAGAAATTAGCATAGGGATAGGTGAATTGTGTTGGGGGATGCATACCCGTGGACCATGTGTTGTAAGGTCTTGAACATCATAATATACCATAACATATCTACATGCTAGAACTCTTGACATGTCAAGTTTTGTCTAGAATTGGTGCCATAAGTTTTGTAGTTTACACTAATACTAAACAAAGGTGTCAAGTCATATCTTGCAAGGACTTTCAAGAATTGACCTTCCTTTGCAATCATTTGGAAGGTGAAATTGCTAGGATCCATAGTTAGTCTTGTTTTGTCATAAATTGTTCTGAATACTATGTAGCAAATTATTTCCTTCGTGTTTATTTTTTGCCCCCCAGCAGTTGACAAGGGAAGATTTGCTTGGGTTTGATGCACAAACTTTTTGTTAATGAAATAGATCTATATATATTGCTTGTAAGGAAATAGACACAGCCAATCCTCAAAAAATAGGGATGGAATGAAAACATTGTAGAAATTAAGAGCACACAAATTGTAGGAGATAAAGCCAAACACAAGCTATAATATTGATGTATTAAACATGCCCGGTTGCTAAAGATTACAATGGATTTTACAAAGTCTTTCATTCCAACCTTCTTGGTAACTACCTATTTGACCAACTACCAGTTGCCAACCGCTCAATAACCACTAATCACTAATGTAACATAAATAACTAATATTTGCAAACATCAACACATGAATAGTATTATATTATATTATCTAAACATGACACCAAACCTTGGGATCGACACCAACAAACACTCCCTTGATCCAAAGGGGAAACAATAAGATGATCTAACCCAACATATCAACACTACTAAACAACACCATTACACCACTAACTTTTGGATCATTAATGACCATAAAAGCCAATGGGCCCACTTGATCCAAAAGGAGTAAATCCAGATGATGTGAAGCATCTTTGAATCTTGTCAACCACCCAATGTTGCTACTAAGTAACTTGGTCCTCTAAGCTCTTTGTACAGATCAACCCATGCAGACACCTCTATGCATCCTCCTAATTCCTGATTCTTTGCTCCACACTCTGCTGTGAGCAATTCTATCAATCTTGTACATCTAGTGCCTCCTGACATGGTCATCTTGAACTCATTCAACTTGCCTTTGACCATTCATAGTGTGAACAAGATATAATCATTGTCCAATTAGATGACCAACATTCCTAGTAGATTACCCATCACAACACAAAGATAACACAATGTTAAGAGAACGTCACTCAGACTGATCATGAAGACCCACAAAATAGAATGGCTTTACCACTAGCTAGAATCTTGCCCAACATCAAAACTTAAAAAATCAGAAGTCAAAACTGAACACATCACTGCTAATATTGAACATCGAATTCATGAAACATGAAACTGGAAAACTAAATTGTGACTTCCAAAAACCTGTTGAAATAAAGAAGGCATCTAATCCTACCACAAATTCTACTTAAGCATTTTACCTAATTAGTCAGTAGCCAAGCCAAGATGGGAATGATCCTCCATCCACCATCAACCACCTCTGTGACTTCCTAGGCTCCAGTAGTCATATGCAACATGAAAGTTACCAATTGATATCTGATAGCCTTGAGAGCACAAGCATGCGTGCAGGTTGTGTGACCATGATAACCATTGCAAAAAGAGTTTCAATTATATAATAAAGATGCTCCAAATCTGAAAACTAACACTACCAAAAGATCTGGGAGGTTCCAAAATCTAGAGTTTGACTGGTCATATGCCTATATCTAAAGAAAAAGAAAAACAACACTCCTATTTCATATAGGATATATATATGGAGGAAGTAACATGATTAAAAGTAAACTTTGTGGGATTTGAGATAGAGATCTCCACATTATCAGCCAAAAACTTTTAGATTCCCTTACACTAATTGTGCTATACACAAACACGTGCAACCTAATGCACTTTATTATATTCATAGTCTATATTATTATATAGTATATGTAGGAGTAGAATAAAAATAGGAGCACTCATACTTGATCTCATGTCCATACACATTGAAATTGATTTCTTTAACCAACTTAGCTGCACATTCAATGGTGCTCCAACATAAACTGCTCACATACTATAGCATAACATAGTCAACAAAAAAGTTAAAATCAAGCCTGAATAATAGAATGAATATATGCCACGCCCAACCATGTGATATCTAATTAGTTTACAAGATGAATATATTTTTTGAGCTGAAGAGATTGTTGCACCCATATGAAACTTTACATGTTTTGTCATGTCCATCCATTAATTTGTTGCATATCAAAGCTGAGTGTCATGATTATGCCTTGGTTGCTTCTCTTATTTTGAGCAAGGCTTGTTATTTCTAAAGGTTGTATGGTTAGTTTGTCATGGTTTTGTGCAAAAGAGAAGAGTAGAGAAGTCATGATTCAAAGGTTTGATGTTTGTCTAACTACATAGTATATACCAGTCCAAGGGAATTTGAAATTTGAGTGCTAAAAGATGGCAAAGATAGGAGAAGAGCGTGCCTAGGTAGGGTGTTGCCAAGGATTTTAAGTGGCGATGTTCTCTTTGGAGCAAACTTGAAAGGAAAATTTGAAGTTCAAGCGGTAGAAGTAGTCAAAAAGTGTTTTTAGCAAGTTTAAGCCTATTCAGGTGACAATAACCCTTGAAAACTGTGCCTTAAGGGTTTAGAACAGGTTTTAAGTGGTAGTAATCTAGGTGGAGTGCACCAAGCTTGATTGTGCTGGTGTCTTAAGTGTCAAGAATCACTAAAAAGTGTGCCTGGAGTGGTTTGTGCACATTTTCTATGTGGCAACGGCTCAAGGAAAGTATGCTTGGGATTGTTAAGATATGTTTTTTCTGGCAAAGACTCCTCAAAAGTGCTCCTAGCTTGGTTGAACATAAAGCAAAATTAAATGCTTAGAGGATCACCCTTGTTTATATTGCCAGTGCTGATTCTTTGTTTAATATTTCAGCTTGGTGCATTCATAGCAAAGGTTGCTGTTTACAGGTCTTTATCAAGAGGTTTTTCATCCAAACCTGGCACCACTTTCAGTTTCAGCAGGTTTTTGTTAATTTCTCCATTGCTGGAGGGCTCTATAACATGTGTTCAGCATTTGTTACTGTTTTCCATCTTCCTTCTTCCAAGATGCCTTCAAGGGTTTGCAGCAGTTTCTCCAATTTTGGATTATTAAATGCAAATTGCAGGGTTTCAAGTGTTGAGTTTCAGATTGTTTGAATAGTTTTGGCAAGATTTTGGCACTAGGTTTGTTTCTTGATTAAAGCATATTGTTCTACCAATTTGGTTTTAAAGTAATTAGGATGCTCTCGATTAAAGATATTGTTCCAGCCACCTCCAAGGTTTTGGCAATTTTATGGTTGTTTCTGATTGAAGATATTGCTCCAGCCACCTAAGGTTTCTCCATGTTTTTAGTGTGGATTTAGAGATTTGGAGGGATATCACCAAATAATTATAGCCATCTTCATGTGCTTAGGGTTTTAGTGATTTTCCAAGGTTGTTCCAAAACATCAAGCTTCAGACTTGTCTCATAAAGGGTTTCAAGTTGGTGACAAAGTTGGGGTTCATGGCACCAATTTTTTAATTTTTTTGTGTGGAGGGCATTAGATTCAATTCATCAAGATGGTTGGTGAAGTTGTCAACAGATTGGTGGTTAACTTTTCAAGATTCTTCAGAAGATCTGCCATGTTTTCAAACAAAAGAACTATATCAGAATCACTGAGAAGATTTGTTTATTAAATTATTAGACTAGCTATTTTTTTGTCGTTGCTTTTATCAGAGGATCTGTTTTTTGGACAGGATGCTGTGAGTCTATTCTCAGGTTGCTTTATTTAGCTTTTATTTCAGCCTTATTTAGAATAGTTTTATGTTGTAAAGTTCTTTCTTTCTTGCTTTTTAGTAACTTTTAACACTTTGTCTTAAAACTTTGATCTTTGGGATAAATTAATTATTATCTGAAGTCTCAAATATTGGGTTTTGTATCCTTATAAATAAGTGCTTGGAGCACATAATTTCTTAATGTTAGTTGGTGCAATGCATATGCTGCTGAAATTATTGTTCAGTCTAGTTTTCTTATGTTGCATTTACTGTGTTCGTGATGTTATTAACAAAATTAAAAGTGGATGATAGTGTCAAGATTTGTATATAAATTTTCTATATAATTCTTGGAACTGTGTGTCATCTGTGTGTTAAAGTAGTTATTACCATAAAATATTTTGTCTATTAAATTGTTAATTTGTTTCTAGCCAATAGTAAGTTGTTTTTGCATTTCAAATTATCTGCTTTCATTTTTAAAATCCATAAAATCTCACTTGATGAGCTGTTCTAGTCTTGTGCTCGTACTTCATGCAAAAATATAGGGCATAAGTTATTTTGTTTATTTGACTTTGACAAATGCCCTCAAGGATATTGTGCATAGTGTAAATTGTATATTTTGTCTGTAACTCAGCATCTAGGTATAGTTCAGCTTTTCATTGAGCTTTCCCATATAATTCGAAGAGAGATTTTACCTTACACATTGTTCTGTTTTGTGTTGTTTTGAAAAAGACATTAAAATTTTCGAACAGAGATAGAGGATGTAATGCCCCCTTTTTCAAATTGAGTAGAATCGGCAGATCCGAAGCCTATTTATTCCCTGTAGGCTGAAGGGAGGATTTACAGGGAAATAATATAGTAATAATTTATTAAGTGTCAAAAGCACCTAAGTTATAATGTTGAAAAAGACACTCAATTTATGATTATTACTTTGGGCCAAAAAAGCAAAGAAAGATCATAAAGTTAAAGATCATAAAGTTAAAATATTGAATATTCAAATAAAATAATTATTAAATACCTAATTAAAAAGAAAAAAGGTATGAATATTCAAAATAAAATATAAAAAACTTTTAATTACTTTTTAAAGGTTGGCTGGAAAAAACAGAAAAAAAAAATATTGGAAAAAAGAAATTCATTCTATCATTTGCCAATTTTCAAAAACCCTCATTTGCAGAGATTTCACAAATTGCTCAATTCTCCAAAGGACAAAATCTCTTTTGGTGAACAGCCTTGTGGACGAAAACCCGCGTGGCTAAATGAGTGATCTCACCCAGAAGTCAGCATTGTGCTGCATGCAAGAAGTTTGTTTTCTTCATTCTGAAGATTTGGGAGTGCATGCAAGAAGTTTGTTTTCTTTATTCCGAAGATTTGGGAGTATACAGGAGATTACAGGTTGGTTGTGGTTTCCCGAATTTTTTATAATAAAATAATTCTAGAATTGGCTGGAATTTTTAATTATTTGTTTGCTAGTTCAAATATGACCAATTTTGGTTGTACCATTCTGCGGGACGATCATGGGTTCTTTTAATAAATCACAGAGTATTCAGCAAATACTGTTTGGGAAATGGAAAGATCGGCTGTACCAGTTTATATATATATATATATATATGAAAGAAAGTATTGATCGCCACCTTCAAGGAGTCAAAGGGCATACCACAGGGATTGCGTTGAAGATTTGAAAGGATTAAACATGCTTTGTGGGTGTAGTTACAGCTGATTGAACCCAAGAATACCAATCGCAAGCTTTGGTAGAGGAGGTGTAAGTTTTAAAAAAGAGGACCAATTCACTCTTATACATGCTGGGTCCTACCACCACCTGCCGCCAACATTAGAAAAGACTTTGAATTTGTTTTTTGGGTTTGCCCCACTAACTTTCCTTAGGGCCACATCAACAACCTGCAAAAAGATCAAATATTAAAAGCAGCGATCAGGATGCATTGCGAGAAATTTTTGTTTGTATCTTTGAAATTGCCCACTAACTCAGCGCTCAGTTGTCACAAAGGACAATTTTGGAAGAGGGAATCGCATGCCATGTAGGAGTGGTCAGCTGAGTTGAAAGGTCAACAAAACCAAAAATTTTGCTGCCACATTCAGGTTTTTGCATTTATTAAATGATTTTTTGAATTCAAATATTCCTTCCATTAATTTGATTGAATGCTACTTTATTAATTTTATATTCACTAATAGTTATAATTGAGCCAACATTCAATTATTTAAACATTGCATTTCTTGAAACACACAAAAAATAGAAAAGAATTGTCTAGGAATTTCAAATTTTGTGGAACTATTAGAAAACGTTGGAAATGCATATTTCAAAGAATAAAGTTTCATTGTTTTCCGGATATTCTTTGGATTAGAGAAATTGTTTTCTAATAGAAAACACAACAATAGTTGATAGATAAAACATAGTTTTAGGACTTGGACTCGGACTTGACTCGGCAGCCCAATTTTTTGACTCGGACTTGGGGACTCAGCAAAAAGATTGGCATGGACTTAGCAAAAAAAAAACCCTCATAATTACACAATAAAAGAATTAAATGCATTTACAGAACATAAAAGTCTAATTTGACTATCAATTTGTCATAATTCGAACATTACACGTCATATGATCCTCAAACTCTCAAAATTTGAAATTTCAGCCACTATGTCTATTATGCTCAATCACCAGAAGAGTCTGAGCTCAAGACTTGGGAGTTCAAGCCTAAGACTCGGGAGTCTTGGAGCAAGAATTGGTCGAGTACTCTCCAAGACTTGGCTAGATTTGGCACGGGAGTCGACTTGGCTTGGCTAGCTCAGAGACTTGGGAGTTTGGAGAGTCTTGTAGAGTACTTGAAGAGTCCTCAAACTATGAGATAAACAATGCATGGGGTATATCTTATTTGAATGAAAATAGCAGTAATGTCCAGGCAACAATTATTTTTCAAACCTTTGCAAAGTCATTCCACCAATATATATATGCCATAAGACTTGGAATCAAAGAGTGTAGTGTGGTTTGGACCATAGTTTACATACTCGGACTCAGAGAGTACTCTGAAATGACCCTTGCCAAATCTGATCCAAAATTTCTGATGTTGTGCCTTAGGAATTCTGTCAAACACTTTGCTGACAATCTTCCAGCTTGCTGGTTTTGTTTTTTCAGTTTGTTTATTTTGAATGTTTTGATGTAGAAGATGTTTAGAATGCTTGGAATTGTTGCAAATGCAAGTGAACAAGTAACTAATATGAAATGCAAACACTTTTTGTACTTTCAAATGCATATAGATGAATTGCTGATATGAAATGCATACCTACAGCCAAAGTACATTTTGACAAACATTTGGCATGCAAATTAACCCCAATGACTGCATACATACATGAAGGACATTAAGACAAATACTTTGCATGAAAACTAACTTAAGAATAATGCAATTACATTAAGAGACATTTTGTCAAATAGATGATAGCAAACTCCTTATGTCTTCCATTAATATATTGCAATGATAATAAAGTCTACAAGTGTCAGTGTCCCTTCCTCGCTGATATCTCTGAGGATGATTGGTTTCATCGCCATCTACCCTCGAGGCCGATAGATCGATAGAGTAGTCACTTCGGGAGCTTGGCTCACCTTCAACAACAGGATTGATCGCTTGTCTTTCGCTCGCTCAATCGAGACTATCGGTACCGGGTTATTTTTAGCGCCTTCGCGTGCAGTTGTAAATTCCATTGCTATTTTAGCAAGATGCCCTCGTGGTAGCATCGAATCACTTCCCGTAGAGTTCACAAGATCGATTTGATCACCATCGTTGTAACGTGGGAAGATATTAGATGATCGTGATTGATTAACATTAATTAATTAACGTTTATAATATAAAGTTATAATTTTTAATTATAACTTAAGTGATTGCCTTGAGGGGTGCGCCATCATTAAAAAGGGGCCAGTTTGACATTTGATTTAATTTAAAATATTCAGCTGAGGACTATTGAAATATTAAAATATTAAAACATGAATATTTTAATGAAACCCTATTATGGTGGAAATCGCACTTTTGAGAAAGATAAAGGGTTTTGCATTGGAAATTGTGCATTATGTGATTATTGAGTTTGAAACTGATCAAGTTTGGTCTGAGCCTGAGACTTTAGGGTTTCGCGTTCGATTCCTTGGAGAACGAGCCATCTCCAGCGGAAAGCAATTCAGAGAGTGTGCAATACCACTTGATTTATTGCCTACAGAGGTTTTCTTATTCAGAGAAAACTACAGAGCTTCAGAGAAAATTATATCTTCAGTTATTATCAGTTATTTGCATCCAGATATCATCTAATAACCTGGGCGCACCATATTCAGAGACATTGATATTGATTTGGGTGAAGTCCGTACAGTATTAAATGCAGATCTGACAGGCCGTACCTTTCTGTCAGGGCCGTACCTCTGTCTTTTTGGCCGTACTCATCAGCTTGAAGGAACGCTTTGACTGAGGGTTCCAGCCATAGCCAAGGATGCTTCAATACCAATCGGATCATTTTGGTGCATGTCGAATTAAGGAGAAAGGGACAATCAACCCACCGCATTGCACTTCCTACCGCAGCAATCTCCGTGTCTCTAAAACATTGAAAAATTTTCTTAATTTAATTTGTTGCATGCATCTGGGTTTCATTGTAATCGATAGAGAAGTTGAATAAAGGATACTGGCATTGATATTGTTGCATTTCCAGAGCTATTTGATTTTTAGTGAATTTATTTCCATTTATTATCAAAATCGTACCTTTTCATTATTGCATCAAAAACACAAAAAAAATGCAAAAAACCTAAAAACGTCAGAAAAACTCAAAACTACAGACAGATTCAGTGTTAGGGGGAAACAGGGGTTTCTACAGTGGTATCAGAGCTTGATTCTGCCATCCTAGGGTTTGGCCATCACATGCAACCAGAGGAAATTGATACATACAGGTACTACACTCGCAGACGTGCCTTGCTTGAAAGGCAACGCAGTTTGAGCAGGCAGCCGGAAATCATGGCTGATAGGAATGATAGGGTCATCGAATAGACGATATACCGAGGGATGATCCCACGTATCAAATCGAGATCGATGATGCAGGTCTTACTACACTCGTAGATCTTCGCAAGTGTGACAACGCCGATCTGATGATGTATTACAGCAGGTGGCACAGGCACTGCAGAGATTAGGGACTTCGAGGAGACCGTCACCACATCGTGACGATGACAGGAGTGATGCTGGGTCACGGAGAGCACCTAGGACAGTGTCACGGACAGCTGATAGGCCTACAAGGCCTACGTTCACGAGACAGGAGCCCGATGAGGCTATGCCAGAGGAGGATCGGGATGATTTGTTTGCTGATAACCTTATGGCAGCAAACGAGGAGGGGGAGTTGATAATTCTCCTGCACGAGAACGGATCACTTTTGACCGCTTTATCACACAGAGGCGTTGAACATTACAGGGCTCGGCCGATTGAGACCCCATGCTTAATAATGACTCAAACATGCAACTAACAAAGTTGGTCCGCGATGTTTGATGGTAGTGGAAGATGATGTTCTGCTTTGATTAGCAAGCTTGGATACATTCCTTTTTACCTTATGTCCGGCGTATCGTGGAGAGACGCTTATCCTGCTACGCTTACACCGCGACCTTGAGGGAGAAGCTAGCGACCGGTGGCATCACTTCAAGATGGTGACGCTTACATCATGTGATAGGATCACTATATTAGAGTTCAGAGACAAAGTTGGTTGAGAGATTTGATAGGAAGGATCCAGAGACCTACTTCAGAGATTTGGCACAGCTGAGGCAGAGTGGCAGTCTCGAGACTTACATTAGCGACTTTCAGAGACTTTCCGTCATGGTTTCGAGCATATCTGAGAGGCGGTTGGTAGTTCTCTTTATGGAGGGTTTGACAGAACCACTTAAAGGCTGGATAAAAGCCTTTGATCCTCCATCATTACAGGAGGCGATGAGGAAGGCACGTAACATGGAGTTTGAAACCGCATCAAGTTTGGTCCTCGAAAGCCTGAGACTTTAGGGTTTCGCGTTCAATTCCTTGGAGAACGAGCCATCTCCAGCGGAAAGCAATTCAGAGAGTGTGCAATACCACTTGATTTATTGCCTACAGAGGTTTTCTTATTCAGAGAAAACTACAGAGCTTCAGAGAAAATTATATCTTCAGTTACTATCAGTTATTTGCATCCAGATATCATCTAATAACCTGGGCGCACCATATTCAGAGACATTGATATTGATTTGGGTGAAGTCCGTACAGTATTAAATGCAGATCTGACAGGCCGTACCTTTCTGTCAGGGCCGTACCTCTGTCTTTTTGGCCGTACTCATCAGCTTGAAAGAAACGCCTTGATCTGAGGGTTCCAGTTTGCATTCAAGGAGGCGCCAATACCACTGGATACCATTGTGCATGTCAGACGGAAGGAGAAAGGGATAAATCAACCCAGCCGTACATTTCTGTACCTCTGCTGCAGCAATCTCCAGGTTTTTAAAACATTGAAAATTCTTCATTTAATTTGTTGTATGCATCTGGGTATCATTGTAATCCATAGAGAAGATGAATAAAGGATACTGACATTGATATTATTTCATTTCCAGAGCTATTTGATTTTTAGTAAATTTATTTCCATTTATTATCAAAATCGTACCTCTTCATTATTGCATCAAAACACAAAAAAATTGCAAAAACCTAAAACCGTCAGGAAAACTCAAAATCCATACTGATTCGTTAGGGGAAACAATGTGGCTCTTAAGCAATAAGCTGGAAATAATGCTATTATCTTGTGCCAATGAAATGCAATGATAATGCCAAGACTCTTGGCTTACAAATATGCAAATTTCGATGACTAAAATACAACTAAATAACTGAAGCAATATTTTGGAAGAACCTGGTGTGAAATAGCAGCCACCACAAAATATTTGAATCTCCTTAATAGCTGGGAATTTGGTCACCAAACTTTGCAACTATCCTCCACCAACCAAGGTGCCCCTTTTGCAATTTATTTTAGAATTTTTGGAGCCTTCTTGAGCAAAATCGCCCCTACCTAAGAGGGCCGCCCCTGTTGCTGAAAATATAAAATAATTACCAGCTGCAAACTTCTCCAATCTGCTCTTAGAATGATTGCCAAGGCACTAGCAATTGATCCCTCAAGTACCCACAAAAATCTGATCCTTCAATGAAGAGCTATGAATCAAAATGCACTTCCTTTTATGGCAGACCTGCAAACTGAAACAAAATAGCAGACCTCTTTTCTTCACACAAAACCCTCCAAAATACCTCAATGTAGCTCTATGATGAATACTGATTGCATCCACCTCTCAATTTGGGAATGGGGCCATCACCAAACCCTACTAACCAAGGGAGCATCACCTTGATCAAGCTATAACTTAGTTCCAGCCAAGAGAAAATTCTCAACATGCAAAGATAATACCAACATAAGATGATAAAAGCCAAACCCAAGCTTCTATTTATACTTTTCCAAGAGGAGCCCACTCACTTTTCTTGTTAATGTGGGATAAAAGATATATTTCCAACTTAAGTGACTTTATGAAAATATATTGTATTATAGTCACTTTTATAATCAATTAAATATTACTCCACATTGCCAAATAATTAAATAATAATTCCCTTCCTTCCTTATTGGCAAAAATCATCAAAATAATATTCTCTTGGCCAAAAATACATTCCCTTTACCAAAATGACTAGTCCAAATCGTGTCAAAGGATGTAGTGTCTGTAAAGCCCATTAAATAGGGGTTTTATAAGCACCAAGTCGCGTCATACACATCCAAAATGTGCCAAAAACGTGTCAAAATCGTGTGAAAACAAGCACATGTAAATTGCGTTTCATCTATTCTAGGGTTTTTCGTGAATGCTCTGAGGGTTTTCCGCGAGTTTTTTGAAAAAAACGGCTATTATATTTTGCATCTTGAGCTGAGAGTAAAAGCAGAGAGTACTTGTTGAAGCAAAAAATGGGAGAGTACTCAGCCACTCGGTGATTAATGGCAGAGTATGTAATCTATGGTTTGGACTTTGTTGCTCATTGCACTACGATAAATCTATCACTCAAATCTTGAAACCATAAACTTGAAATGCTGTTCTTTGTGCTCCATGATTTCATTGGTTGTGAAACTACACTTCATAAACAATTATAAAATAAAAATAAAAAAAAACATTAAAATAATAAAAATAGATCATTCAACATCACTTGCCATTCATTTGATTTGTATCTAGCACAAATTGTAGGATATAAAACAAAAAAATGGCTATAATATTGATGTGTTAAACATGGTTGAAGAGATTTTGCAAAAAATTAGAATGGCTTTTATAAAGGTTCTCATTCCAATGTCTCATGCAACTACCCATCTGACAACTAGCTATCAACTTCCAATTATCAACCACTTGATAACCACCTGTAATATTATCACCAACATGACAAATGTAACATAGAAAATAATATTTACAAACACCAACACACTAATAATATAGATTATACCACCTTAGATGATAGCAAAACTTTGGATCAACATTGACAATCATGTCTCAAAGTCATTTAGGTTGGGAAAACCCTAGGAAACAAGTTACATGCAGCCCCCAAAAGGAAACAATGTAACAAGAAAAGACAACCCTTAAAAGGAAACAACTGTTCACAGAATCACATAAACATAAATTATGAAAAACTAAGTAACCGAAGCTATGAAATCTAATATTGGGAGGGGGGTCCTTATAGGGTGGGTTGCCACACCCTGTATTAGGCAAATATTTTCCATCATCAAGGAGATCCTAAGTGGTGAGAGCATTGTCTTTAGTTTCTTGAGGTTGCGATTTTGAAACTTTAGGCTGCAATTGAGTTTGAGAATCATTCCTTTATGGTGAAATGGCAAGAGCTAGGTGAGGGAAGTTGTCCCAACCTTTGGGAGGAGACCACCTATGCCATTGCGAAGACACTAATGAGCCATGCATGGGTGACAACCAGCTTGCATGTTGCCTTGCTAGTAGCAATCAACACGTATGTGACCTTGTTGATAGTGACCAACTAATTGGTGTGAGTAGAAAAATTAAATCAATAGAAATACGAGCAAACATTTCTGTCGTTCCAAATGCTAAAAAGAATCTCCAATCTAAAAGTATGCCGTAGTTAGGTGAATTTACTTAGAAATATAGCCTTGTCTCTTAGAATAACATTGTGCAAGGTGAAGGGTATGAAGGGTTCAAGTCTACAAAGCTTGAAGAAACTGAGAGTCCACAACCAAGCTTGCTGTGCATGGGTGTAGAACCAAAACAAATGCTTAATTGTCTCAAATTGTCCATAAATTGAACATCTGAGATTTCACTAGAATATGTTAATCACTTGCCAATAGGGAGACCTTGGTAGAATATATATTGGGCAAAATGAGCGATCTTGGGCTTTGTCATGTCTTCTTTTCAAAATAATTTAGCTAAGGAAATAATCTAATAATAATTTAAGTTGGGCCTAGTCACTTTATTTTAAAAAGGGCATTTTAAATATTATTATTTATGTTTAAAAAGTGTTTTTTAAACACTTTGGAGGGAGTTTTAAGAGGGAAAAGTAAATTCAAATTGAGGGCCTAAAAAGGAATTTATAAAAGGAGGGAAAATGAAATGAGACAATTTTGAAACCTGATCACCTAAATTAAATTGCATTTATTCATAAACCCCTGGAAACATGTATATAGGAATTTTCATTCATATAAAATGTAGAAAGATGCGTTGAATACATAGCAGTAAATTATGATCTAAACTATTAATTTCTGATTACAAACAACTCTAGACAAACAATGGATTATAAATTAAAATGCCACTCAATAAAATGCAGAAAAGTGATGTTAAATATTCATTAATAATTAAGGAAATGTTCAACAAAATTTTGAAAGTGTACAGTGGTAGCAAAACCTCAATAGATGATAGCATTGAAATCACCTTAGATTTGTGTAATAGATGATAGAAAATTTACCACAATAATTTTGCATCCAATTGGGATAATTTACTCCATTGGACTTCGTTGGCGTAACAATTAGCACCTCTGCAGTGCGAGTTGGTACGGACAGCTATGCACAGTGCGCAATGACTACTCTTCAAATTAGGAGGGGAAGCTCCCTCGTATGCTGATTTGCGTGAAAAAGTAAAGTAATCTAACTCCTATCTTTTTGTCTCAGCTGGAAGAGGCAAAAGGTTAAGAAAACCAAGAACGTTGCAGCTAAGGATTTTCTGGTTTCACAGATCTCTAACTACAACTAAACTAAAAGCTTTAATCTATCCAATTCTCCTCAAGAAAACAGAGCATGAGGAAAAAGGAGCGGGAATGGTTTTACGATAATCTTTAAGTCAGTATTTCCAAGGAGATGACGACACCTATCCGAGGCGTAGGCTGATAGAAAGATTGTTAGCACAACATTAAAACGACAATCCTTACTTCTAAATTCCGAAGGAGGTTACAACACCTATTCGAGGTGTAGATTGAAACAAAGATTGTAAAACATAACATAAGAAAGCCAACTAGGACAGCAAATTGCATTGGCGAAACACTCATACAATAAATGATCAAACTAGCCACTCCATTTAACTAAAGTGAGCAAATATCATAACCATAGTTTGCAGACTCAGACTCACCGTGGACTTGGCAGCCCAAAAATATGCCTTGGACTCGAGACTCGGGACAGACTAGGGAAAAGACTCGGCTAGGACTCGGCAAAAAAAAAAACCGTAGTTTTACAAAAAAACAACAAATTAATGCATTTAGAGAACATAAGAGCCTAATTTGATTATCAAACACTCATAATTCAAATATTACATGTCATATGATCATCAAACACTCAATAATTGAAATTTAATCATTCATAGTCATCAAATACTCATAGTTTCAATGTATAACATCATAAGATTATAAATGTTTACATATAATCTTGGCTTCTTTCAACCCCAATTCAATTTGCAGACCTCTATTTCACAAACTTGAGTGTTAAAATGAAAGAAAAAGTTAAAAAAAACATGGGTTTTTAACCCCTTTTGACTCTGCAAATTAATGCATAGAGTCTTGGGTCGAGACTCCTCGAAATCGAATTAGGACTTGGCCGAAGTCCCTCGAGGTTAGACTTCCCAGTCTTGACCTAGGACTCTCCCGTGGATCTGACCCCAGTCCGGTGAAGCGACCTGCCTCACCAACGAACTCCCAGTCCACCGAGTCCGCGGGCGGTCCCAGAGAGTCTTACAAACCATGATCATAATAATAACATTTAGGTAAGGCTACACAACTATTTATTATCATAATAAAAGTTCTTTGAACAGATACAAAATAGCAATACTACAGTTAAGGTCGCTCAACATGTATGCTATCATGTGCAAAAGTTAATTACAAATGAGCAAAGATATCTTATTTATAGACATCAAAGGTGTAGGGAACCCTAAAATCACCTTGAGTCAACTACAGTCTTGCAAGCATGCAATATTTTATTGCTAAACCCTAAATAAAGGAAACTATACAGTTAACTGAAAAACTATCACCAGTAAACCAAAAGAAGACTAATCTAAATGGACATGTGCATGAAATATTCCGAGCCAAATTTTTTTCTTTTTCAAATTGCAGATTACAACATTACCAAGCAATGCACCCGTTAAGGTTAGATGAGAAACCCAAAACGTGCAAGGAAGTAACTCTAACCAGAATGGCACCGATGATGGTGAGCATTGGTCAGAGGATCTAAAATAAATTGCTTATGCTGGAAAGGGAACTCAACGCCAAGTATGTGCTACCCAATCCAAGGCGGAGTGAGGGGCGACCATATGACGGAGTGAATACAAAATAATGCTTGAAAGAAACAATGCTGGAAGAGGAAACTTCTCGACACCCAGAATGTGCTTGCTTATCCAGAATGGACAGTAGCGACCATAGGGCGGAGTTATCACTATTCTACTCTAAACTGAAGAGGAAAGATTATTACAAGAATGACAAAGCAATATCAAAACACTGGTCAGTACTACTGCCAGTTTACAAGATTATGACTGCCTGCAATGTCAAGATATTATATGCTTATCAAATGGAACATTCAGCAATGGATCTGCTACAATCTTAAGTAATTCACAAGGCCATTACAAATAGAAAATGCAGATTTCTGTATGCTGTTTCTGTCAGATCTGTACTTTAACAAGAATAACCAGCAACTTACAAAACCAAGGTAATGTTCATAACTTGCTCAAGAATCAACCGATTAGCACGAAACCTAATGCAAAATGCTCTAATAAGGATGGCGACCAAACTAAGACTCTGAAACAGATCCAAGATGTCACTAATAATTAATGCACAGTTCCCAATGCAAGCAAATGGTACGGCCCTGCTGAAAGAATCGATCTTCCTTTAAAAATTGAATACTCCTAAAATTCTAAGATCTGGAAGACATGGACGCCTAGGACAAACTTGTCTAATAATGCAATACCCAGAATGATATTTTTTGTCTTTTTTGAGATATGAATAAAACTTCGAATCTGCTGTATATAATAATGCAATAAGCTGAAAACATGAATATGCCAATCTAACTAAGTTTACAATAATCTGAACATACAATGAATGAACTAAAGATGCACTCACACGTAAACTGAAATTCACCACTAGATGTTGTTTCTCAAACACGAAGTGATGCCCAATGGTTAGGAGGTCTTCATCCCTCGAAGTGTTCCAGATTCAATCCGGCAGCATAACGGTGTATTTTCCAAGATGAAGCAAACTGATGCACAAGCCCTCTTTTTATAAGTTTCGTTTGACTTCACGAAACCCTAAAATCATCTTTTAGGTCAAATTCCCTGATCTCCTCAAGAAGGCGTACTTTCTCCTTCAAAGATTAATAAATGATATTTTAATTAAAAGCCAAGCTTGAAAAGTGCGCCCAACATAAGCTTGCTTGACTTAGGCAATAATTAAAATAATCATTTAATGAGGGCGCCACCCTCAAAGGCCCCTTTTTTAAAACATCTTTAAGTCATTACTTCTAGGCCCAAGGTCAACATTAAAATATAATATTTAAATGTGCCTTTTAATGAAATAACTTAGCTTATCCCTCCGGAGGTGCACTGAAGCCAAAACTGAGCCAAACATCTGACCACTGAAACAGGAAGTCAACCGAGCTGAACATCATCTGACAAGCTGCCAAAAATAGAATTTACTAAAAATAGTAAATTCCAAAAAGTACCCAGAATGCCGGGATGATCATACCACTGCGAAGCCCTCTGAAAACCCAGAAGGAATCCGCCATTAAAACTAACATCTTCGAACAATAACCTCCTCAAAATTAGGAAACCCTAATTTTAACTTCCGACTAGCCTTCGTTCCCAAGGAAAGGCTAATCTGCCATCGAAATGTCAGCTCGAAAGGACATACCGGGCTTCCCTAAGATTACTGTCCTCGCTAAATTGCAAACTAGATGTCAGATTATCTCATCACTTTCCCAAGTTGCATCCTCCATAGGTAGGTTCTTCCACTTTACCAAACATTCTCTGATAGTTCTATTCCTCAAGGAACGTTCTCTGACATCAAGTATCTCCTCAGGAACCAGAACCAACTGTCCTTCTTCATCCAACGGTGGCAATTGTGAAGAAGCAATTACATTGTGTCCAAGTGCCTTCTTTGAGGCGAGATATCACTGAAGACGTTATGCACTCGCTATCCTAAGGTAGCGCCTCTAATTCATAAGCTACGTACTTCAACCTTTCTCGGGATGACCCCGAATGGCCCATAGCTGGTTAAGCTTCACCTAATTCTTCTTGAGAGTAGACTGCCTATATATTGTAAACGGAGATAGAACATATCCCCAACCTCAGAACGCTCTACACGCCTCTGATCAGCATACAACTTCTGCTGATTTTGTGCAATCTGCAAATTATCCTTCAAGGATCTCATTATGTCTTGACTATGCTGCAACAAATCCTTGGCTAATGGTGCTTTGCTGTCACCAAACACCAAATCTGCAAAGCTGGGTGCTTCATACCCATAAAGTGCCAAGAAGGGAGACATTTTGATTGACATATGGAAGGTAGAGTTGTAGCAGTACTCGCCTATATGCAGCCACTTAACCCAAGCTTTCTGCTGTTCTGACACATAATTCCTCAAGTAGCCTTCCAACCACTTGTTCACCACTTCTGTTTGCCCATCAGTTTGAGGGTGATAACTCGTGCTTGGAGTGAGCACAGTACCACTCATTCTGAAAACTTCCTGCCAAAAAGTACTTAGGAACTTGCTGTCCCTATCACTTACAATATTCCTTGGCAACCCATGAAGCCTAAACACTTCTCGAAAAAACAAATCTGCAACTTGGGCTGCAGAAAAAGTGCTGGTAATGGCAAAGAAATGAGCAAACTTGGTTAATCTGTCAACTACCACGTAAATGCAATCCTTCCCTTGAGCCTTGGGCAACCCAGTGATGAAATCCATTGAAATGCTTTCCCATTTTTGATTGGGAATTGGAAGTGGTTGCAGCAGACCGGCTGGCAATGTGTGCTCATTTTTATTTGCTTGACAAACAGGACATTCCTGAATGTAACGTTGAACCTCCCTCTTCAAACCTTTCCAAGAAAACCTCTCTCGGATCTGCCTATAGGTCTTGAAAAACCCTTGGTGACCAGCAACTGGAATGTCATGAAAATTCAAAAGAATCTTCTTCTTGAGCTTAGAATCAGCCACCAGAAAGATTCTTCCCTTATACTGAATCAAACCCTCAACCACCTGGTACTTTTCATCATGGAAAGTACCTTCCAGAATGCTGGTTGTAAACTGATTTTTTGCATAATCAGCAAGCAACATGTCTCCCATCTGCAGTAAGCCTACACAATGAGCTGCTAAGATGAGGCCTTCCTCGAGAGCATTGGCTTTCACTATATTATTTTTCCCTTCTTTGGACCATATTCATCGTCAAAGTCGTAGTTTGAAGCTTACTCACACATTTCTGTTGCCTCTCATTTAAATCCTTCTGGTGCATAAAATGCTTGAGGCTATTGTGGTCTGTTTTAACCACGAACTTATTCCCCACCAAGTACTGTCGGAACTTGGCTAATGCGTGCATAATGGCAAGCATTTCTTTGTCATAAATTGAATATGACCTTTCCACACCCCTTAATTTTCGGCTTTCAAACACAATAGGCATTCCTGCATCAGACAGTACCAACTCTTCACCCATGCATCACAATCGCAGCCTCTAATGTATTTGAGAAATCAGTGGATAGCCAAACCGCACGAAGCTCATGATCTTCTTTAAATTTATTGCACAACTTTGAGCCTTTTTCCGACCAAGCAAAGGCTCCCTTTTTGGTGAGATCAGTAAGGGGAGCAGCATTCTGTGAATACCCCTTTACGAATCTTCGATAAAAACCACAAAGACCCAAAAAACCTTTCAACTGGGTCAAGCTCTCACGAGGTGGCCAATCAACTACTGCTTTGATTTTTTCCGGATCCACCTTTACTCCCCTAACACCGATGAGGGCTAAGGTAATGAATTCCACCCATTTCAAACATATCAAAGCTTTTAGTAAATAAGCTCGGGATTCCATGATACCGGTGCACTTCCTCCAAGTGCTTGAAAGTGATCCTCCCGTCTTGGTTGTGAGACTGTAACGTCACCAAAAATATCAGCACAAACCTTCGTGAATCGATTCTCGAAGACACGCCTATGCAAGATTGAAATGGTTGTTTGCATTAGCCTTCAAACCAAAAGGCATGACTAAGAATCTGGTGGCTATATAGTGACACCCGAAGGCCGTTCTTTTCCACATCCATCCCTCATAATGATCTCAATAGTAACCCTCGAATTCGATCAATCTTCGAAGAACTCGAATTCCATGTAGCTCATCAATGAGCCCATCTATTCCTGGAATCAGTATTCATTCTTGATAGTGCTTTGATTCAAAGCACGGTAGTCCACGCACATGCGCATGGTACCATCCTTCTTCTTTACAAGAACCACTGCAGAAGCAAAGGGGCTCTTGCTTGGTCGTATGAAACCCATCTCCAAGAGTTCTCGGATATTCTTCTCGATCTCATCCTTTTGCCTCTTTGGATACCGGTATGGAGTTGTGATCACCGGTTTAGCTCCTTCCTTGAGCTCTATGATGTGTTCTGAACCTCGATCAGGAGGAGGTCCAGGAGGTAAATCGGCAAACACTTTACTCTTTTTGGTGAGTAAAGATTGGATATCAGGAGGATGCTCTACTTTAGTTTCAGCTAGACTCGCTGGAAGAATCATGCACTCAGCAGCCCATTCCACTTGATCATGACTTATCAACTTCGCCATCCTCTTGAATGATACAATCCGAGGACCACCATTTGACATACCTCTCAACACCACCTTCTTCCCATCGGATTGAAACTTCAACTCCATAGTTTGCAGATTTAGAGAGATCTCTCCAAGAGATCGCAGCCATCGAATGCCAAGGACAGCATCCGTATCTCCAATACTGACCACATAGAAGTCATCCTTGACTTCGTAATTGCCCAATTGCATTGACATGTTCGGAATCCTCTTGGTGCATGAGATGTGAAACCCATCCGCACCCATAACTCTGAACCCTTCAAAGTCTTCTGTTTGCAATCCTTTCTTTGCCACCACAACTTCGTCTATGAAGTTATGTGTTGCACCAGTGTCAATCAAAGCAACAATACGTTGCCCTTTGATCATTCCCCGAACTTTAAAGGACTCATTCTTTTGGAAGCTCGAAAGCTAAGCCAATGTACCACCACTTTCTTTTTCACCTTCAGACTCTTCTGGAGTATTTTCTTCATCGCTGTCCTCAAAATCAGCTTGCTGATCAGAAAAATCAGAATTGCTTTCATCAGCTGTATAGAACTCAATTTGATGAATTTTAGCACCCTTTGGGCACACATGATCTTGTGACCATTTTTCCCAACAACGGAAACATAAACCTTTCCTATGGAGTTCATTGATAGTCTCTCGATCCAATCTTGAGCCAGGAGGTTTCTGTGGTTTAAACTCCTTATGGTGAGGCTTCTGATGAAACTTTTTCCCTCTATCCCCTTTGTGAAAAGCTGGTTTGGAATGGAACTTTGCTTTGGGAGCAGCCCACTCCATGTTTCTAGCTTTTCTCATTGCTTCTTGTAGGGACGGTGGATCAAAAGCTTTGATCCAACCCTTGATTGGCTCCATCAATCCTTCAGTGAATAGGATTACTAATCTTCTCTCTGTGATTCCAGTGACCATAACTGAAAGTCTTTGAAACTCAGCTATGTAGGCATCCACAGTGCCATATTGTCTCAACTGTGCCAACTCCCTAAAGTGCACTTCTGGGTCCTTCTTCTCGAACCTTTCAATGAATCTATTGGAGAATTCATCGTATCTAGTGATTGACCCATGACCTAAGGTGACTAGGCCATGGTACCACCATTCATGCGCCACCCCATCTAGGTGTAGCGTAGCGAATCTAATCGCTTCTTCTTCAGCCATTGGCCTAAGTGCCAAATAGTTGTCTAGTTTTGTAACCAGGCTCGAGCAGAATTATTATCGCTTCCATCAAAATGGGCAAGCGTAACCTTGTTGAGAGCTTGATTCCAATCTCCTTGTGCTGGGGTTCTTCTTTGATCATAGTTTCTCCCCTGGCCTCTATCCTTCCTTCTATACTCCATGTAATCATTGAAGGACATGTCAAGTTTTACTTCATCAGGAAGGGTGTCATACTCTGTTCGGCCTATCCTCACCCTCTCCAAGGATGAAACATTTTCTTCAGGATCAGGCTGTGGGATTGCTGGTGTCAAAAACGTGGGTTTGAATGGTCTAGCAGAAATGTAAGTGTTGCTCACTGCAGGTTGGGCAACATGACCATTGTGCGGGTTGGAAGCACTGTGCTCCCCGGTATGCCCTGTGTTGTGTTGTGGAATATTGGGACCCAATCTTCCCAACAGGAGAGAAAACATATCCATCATGGCATCCATCTTCTTATCGAGTCCTTGACCCAGATTGGCTGAATTGTCTATACCCTTCCCATTGTCACCTCTGTTGCCAGAACTTCTTTCATTATCCCCCATTTCTGTTTCTTGCGAAGGCTCCCAATTAGCCCTCAAAACCTCGGAAGCTGTGTGACCTTCTGGGGCTTGATGCAACTGTGTCTGAACTGTACCTCTCTTGTATACTCTTGCCAAATACCTCTGTTCTCTGTCACTCATAGAAGGCTGATTTCACAGGATGGCAGGATACGTGGCTCTGATACCACTGAAATATTCCGAGCCAAATTTTTCTTTTTCAAATTGCAGATTACAACATTACCAAGCAATGCACCCGTTAAGGTTAGATGAGAAACCCAAAACGTGCAAGGAAGTAACTCTAACCAGAATGGCACCGATGACGGTGAGCATTGGTCAGAGGATCTAAAATAAATTGCTTATGCCAGAAAGGGAACTCAACGCCAAGTATGTGCTACCCAATCCAAAGCGGAGTGAGGGGCGACCATATGACGGAGTGAATACAAAATAATGCTTGAAAGAAACAATGCTGGAAGAGGAAACTTCTCGACACCCAGAATGTGCTTGCTTATCCAGAATGGACAGTAGCGACCATAGGGCGGAGTTATCACTATTCTACTCTAAACTGAAGAGGAAAGATTATTACAAGAATGACAAAGCAATATCAAAACACTGGTCAGTACTACTGCCAGTTTACAAGATTATGACTGCCTGCAATGTCAAGATATTATATGCTTATCAAATGGAACATTCAGCAATGGATCTGCTACAATCTTAAGTAATTCACAAGG
>VDFB02128486.1:0-21553 GCA_007258455.2 Sequoia sempervirens | reverse complement strand
GCCCAAACCAAATCCTCCTAAGCTTGATTTTGAAAGTAGGAATGAATTACGCAGGAAGTAGCTATGCTTCACTTGCAAGGAGCCATGGGACCGTAATCATCGATGCCTGGGAAAAGGCAAGGTACATTATATAGAAGTCACTTCTGATGTGGAGACAATTGATGATAGTTCGGAAAGTGAACACGAGCAACAGGAAGAACATGACAATCCCAAGGAAGAGGTGACACAATCCCAAGGAAGAGGTGGCACAGGGTGCTTTTGCTAATTTATCTGGTGTGCCTAAGTATCATCCATTCCGAGTAAGAGGAGTTATCAATGGACAGTGTGTGACTTGCTTGATTGACAGCGGAGCCAACCATAATTTTATCGACAAAGGATGTGTGGCTAAAAGGAGATTACAGGTGGAGGACTTTGCTAGTTTCAACGTCACAGTAGCAGATGGCTTTAAGATGAATTGTACTACCAAGGTCCCACAATTGAGCATTCAAATGGGAGATTATACAATCACAAACGATTTCTATGTAGTCGGAATTAGAGATATTGATATAGTATTGGGAGTCCAATGGCTAAGCTCTCTGGGACGATACAGTCAGGATTTTCAAAAGATGGAGTTAGAATTCACATCGGGAGACAAGAATGTGGTGTTGAGAGCATTATCGGATGGAGCTCCTAAGATAGTTTAAGCCAAGCGTATGGAAGCTTTATTCAGACATGGTGAGGTTGCATGGGCAGCCCAATGCTTTATATCTTCTAACTCAGCCACCGAGAAAGATAGAGTTTATCCAGTGGATGTGCAGACCATATTAGACAAGCATAGTTTGGTGTTTGGAGATCTCCCTCCTGGTAGACCACCAGATCATGGTTTCGAACATGTGATAGAATTGGAAGAGGGTGCCAAGCCTGTGATTACCACACCATATCGGCACTCAAAGCACTTCAAAGATGAAACTGAAAAAACGATCAAGGAGTTGCTTGATATGGGGCACATCAGGCCTAGCTCTAGTCCATTTGCTTCATCGGTGGTGCTTGTGAAAAAGGATGGCACGATGCGTATGTGCATCGATTATCATGCGTTGAACAAAAAAACAATTAAGAACAGATATCCCATACCGAGAATAGATGAGTTGTTGGATGACTTGCATGGAGCAATCTATTTTTCTAAGATTGATTTACGTTCGGGATATCACCAGATTCGGGTCCATGATGAGGATATACATAAGACTGCATTCAGATGCCATTATGGCCACTATGAATTCTTGGTAATGCCTTTCAGTCTAATGAATGCTCCTGCAACCTTCCAGTCTTGTATGAATCATGTTTTTAGGAAACAATTGCGGAAATCAGTATTGGTATTTTTTGATGATATTTTAATCTACAATAAGACTTGGGAGGAGCACCTCCAGCATTTAGATGAGGTCCTAGGTATTATGGAGGCCCAATCATTGTTTGCAAAGGCATCTACATGAGAATTTGGGATGACAGAAATATTATATTTGGGGCATGTCATTGGCACCGGCGGTGTGAAGGTTCATCAGGAGAAAATACAGGCAATTTTGGATTGGCCACCCCTGAAGAATATATCCGATCTGCGTGGTTTCCTTGGTTTATGCAGTTATTAGAGGAGGTTTGTTAAGGGTTTTTCTCAGTTAGTTGCATCCCTTACAGACCTCACGAAGAAGGGGGCTTTCAAATGGTCAAATAAGGCACAGGTTACATTTGATCAGCTTAAGCAAGTGATGAGCTCTTGTCCGGTTTTGGCTCTAATGGATTTCTCTCAATCGTTTGTATTGGAGTGCGATCATCAGGTGAGGGAATTGGTGCGGTACTCATGCAAAACAGGCATCCTATAGCATTTGAGAGTCGGAAGTTGAGAGACGTGGAGTGGCTTTACTCTACTTATGACAAGGAAATGCTCGCTATTATGCACGCTTTGACAAAGTTCAGGCAATATCTTGTTGGTGGGAAATTTGTGGTTAAAATGTACCACAATAGTTTGAAGTACTTCCTTGAACAAAAAGATTTGAATGAGCGTCAGCAAAAGTGGGTAAGCAAAATTCAAGCTTACGATTTCGATATTGAATATGTTAAAGGCAAAAAGAATGTGGTAGTTGATGCTTTATCCAAAAAACCAACACTCTGCTCTTTGTCAGAGATTTCAGCTGATTGGAAATCTCAATTGTTGGTTGAACATTCCAAGAATACCTTTGCGTGTGATATCATAGATGGGAATTTACAGGATAAAAAATATCAGGTAATTGATGATTTGATTTTCTACAAGAACAGGATATTTTTGGTGCCAGAATCTAAAATGAAGAGTAAGATCTTGTAGGCTATTCATGACACTCCTTTGGCAGGACATCCATGATTCTTCAAAACATATAGACAGGTTCGAGAGACATTCTCTTGGAAGGGTCTCAAAGGTGATGTTTTGCAGTATGTTAGGGAGTGTTTCACTTGTCAGCAAAACAAGTCTAAGCATACATTGCCGGCAGGTTTATTGCAGCCTTTACCCATTCCTGATCAAAAATGGGAAGGCATTTCAATGGATTTTATCACAGGTTTGCCACGAGTTCAGAACCGAGATTGCATCTATGTTGTCGTTGACAGGTTAACAAAATATGTGCATTTCTTTGCTATCTCCGTTGAGTCTAAGGCATCTCAAATAGCAGAATTATTCTTTAGAGAGATATTCCGATTACATGGGCTCCCAAGGAATATTGTGAGTGATCGGGACAGCAGGTTTCTCAGCATATTTTGGCAGGAACTGAGCTATCTCCCAGTACGAGTTATCATCCCCAATCCAATGGGCAGACTAAGACCATCAACAAGTGGATTGAAGGATATTTGCGCAATTATGTGTCAGGCCAACAAAAGGCATGGGTCCGTTGGCTACACCTGGGCGACCATTGTTACAACACAACTTACCACTTGTCTATAGCTATGACACCTTTTAGAGCTCTATATGGATACGATGCTATTACTTTCATGGATCTAGCTTTTGATAATAGTAGAGTACCCAAGGCAAAGGAATGGATGCAGCATAGTCAAGATATTCTGAGTGCACTTAAAGAAAATTTACATCGAGCTAAGAATCAGCAAAAACTCTACGCTGATAAGCACAGGATTGAGAGGGTATTTGAAGTTGGTGATATGGTATTCTTGCGTCTCCAGCCATATAGGCAAACTACATTGAAACGGAGTGGGGCAGAAAAGCTCAAACCATGGTTTTATGGGCCTTACCAGATCAAACGTCGGGTAGGTGAAGTAGCATATGAGTTGGAGCTACCTGCAGGGAGCAAAATCCATAATGTATTTCACGTTTCTTGCCTTAAAAAAGTAGTTGGTCAGCATATTACTCCATCTCCTGAGCTTCCCCCACTGGATGAGGAAAGGAGGTTGATATTGGTGCCAGAATCCATTCTAGATGTGTGTGAACACAGATTGCGAAGCAGAATAATCAAAGAGTTTCTAACTAAATGGAAGGATCTACCTGTTGAGGACGCCACATGGGAAGGCGAACAAATCTTAAAGCATCCGGGTCTGCAGTTGCTTGAGGACAAGCAATGCCAAGCAGGGGGGACTGTGATGTCCCCGTTCTTTTGTTAAAGCCAAATATAATTGGAATTAATTAATTGAATATTCAAATAGTCTTTATTATTTCAATTTATTTCTTTTAAAAGACTTTTGAATTATTTAATTAATTATTCGGGCTTATAAAGGAATGATTAAATAATTAGCACTTTATAAAAGTCTTTATAAAGTCTTTTGTTACAAATTAAATTCGGTTGGCGAAACGGAATGAGGTTGATAAAATGGCAAACAAAGAATGGATTGGGCATCACGGGAAAAGATTTTGGAGTTCTTCTTTGAATCATCTGAGAACGTAGCCTCTCAGAACTTTGAGCACGTGATTGGACGAAAACCTAATCACGGGGTGATTTTTCTACAGTTTGCAACATTAATTTGATTGTGGAATGAAGTATTAAAGACTCAGACGGATGGTGCAATGTTCTTCGTATCGGGCCTTCCAGAATATCTTCAACTAAATTACATCATAACTATTATGGTCGGATGGGAGAAATATGAATCCGTGTTTATATTCTTTGATTCGAGCTCAACCTGCACGAGCCATATTTGCTTCGTATCTTGATGCGGGACTCATAAACGCCTTGTTTATTTACTAATGTGACGGAACCGTTCGGCACTGGACTCACACGAGAACCACCCCCTGCGTATTTATTGTGCATTGTTTCTTCAGCGTTGATCTTCCATTCACATTTGATGCGGGCAACGGAGGTTCTTTCATCATGTCTCTAAGTCCCGATATCGGGCATTTCAAATGGTAGCGGGCTGTGACGGGTATGTACACATCTCTCGGGACTTAATGAATATATTTAATCAGAGTTTGTGTGCATCTGGAATTAATCCCAACTAAGTGCGTTTAGTATACCTGTGTGTCGAGTCTGCTGTAGTCAATTTCCGTGTCCTGTAAATCATGGTCTTGTTTGTGTTCGGTGGTTCTATATTTAAAGTACTCCTATTTTAGACTGAAATGTCAACATGAAACCTGTGACTTCACAATCTGGTTGTGAACCTGTGACGTCTCACCATTTTCTCTGATATGACGTACTAATTGATATTTGGGAAATTAATTGAATTACTCGATACATTAATCTATTCCACTCTTTACAAGTGTACTCTTCCATCTACAAGTTGAATATTACCTGCAAACTGTTCTAGTCCTATAACAAACTGCAGTTGTTATTATATATGATCTGGGAAGGGAACATCACACACACACAAGGCCAATATAATGCAATAAAGAATCGCACCTCACTTAGACCCAAATACACAATTATATGATCTCTCCTTAATGTCGATCTGCTTTATGCAATAATATGATAAGCTGTAGATGCACGAACTCCTTGATAAGTGCGAATGTCTCTTTAGAATAAAATTGATGATCAAATGAATGAGCATCTCCTTCCATATATACAAAGTAAGGTGCCTTTTCTGTAAGAGACCTACAGTCTCTAACCTCCAATTTTAATGCCAAATGATGAGGGTTTGTAATTTATTTGTGTTCTTGCTATATTTTGTCTTTTTGTGTTTACTCAAATAAGAGGTCAGGCATGAAGTAAAGTACTGGAAATGTAAATATAAACCCTATTGCAGCAATAAGATAATTTTTATTGATTCACATTTGAAAAGCTTTACAATAGAGCATACCCAGAATACAATCTTCAAATACTGAAAGATGATGAAACCCTTATTCTGAAACTCTCCTGAAAATCTGATGAAGCACGAACTTGACCTCTAGATGAAGCCAACAGGTAAGCACCTTTAGCTGATATTTCAAAACCTCAGCATGTTGTTCCAAATGAAGCAGCTACGCTCTACAATGCTGATACGCTGATAGAAAACCCTAGGGCTCCCTTCTCCAAACGCCAAAGAGAAATCATAAACCAAATATCAAATTCTTCATATCCCAAATGAGCCCTTAAAGATTCTTTTATACTTTTCCTGAAGGAGCTTGTAATGTCCCTATTTTGGCCCTACACTCTTCATTTGGATTTAGCCTATTTCCGGAAATCCGTAGGCTAAGTTGAGGCAGAAAATTAGGGTTTCCTCTTTCAGATATTGCTCAGTTGGCGTTATGAGGTTGTTGTGCAGACTTACTATTTATATCAGTTCGCTATTTTTTAGCAAGTCTATCTTTTGGCAGTACCTGTCTAGCAGCAGTTCAATCCTTTGCAGTTCAATGTCAGTTTGGCTTTCTGTTGTTTTGACGTGAACTTACTATTTATAGCAGTTGGCTATTTTTAGTAAGTCTAATTTTGGCAGTAGCATCATCACCAATTCAGCTCAAGTCATCTTGCTATCCTTCAGTTTCAGTTTGGCTTTGGTTATCTCCATGGATTAAGTTTTATACTTAGTCATTTTTATGTTTCTTAGTTGTACCCCCACGCCTAGGAATGATCACTTCATGTTGTTTTTAAAAGGGGGTCATTAAGGGGTCAATGGTGCATTTAATGAATTATTAAATACTTTATTGTTGCAAAGTGAAGTTGGACGCCTAAAAGAGGTTGATTAATATTTTATTATTTCAAAAAGTGAAATGCTTAAAGTGGCGTCCCTTTTGGAAGTTGAAGTGATTCAACTTCTTGGAATTTGAAGAGTCTCTTGCTGCTTCATTTGCCAATTGAAACTTATATATTGCTGCTGTTTGAAGAGCTGATCATCTATTGAAATATTGTAAAGTTATGCTGCTGGTTTGAAATCCAGAATCCGGCTAAGGAAAAGCTTAGCAATTTGTCTCCATTCTTCGGTCCTGAAACTATGGTTCCCTAGATGGTGGATTGAGAGTGTGCTTCATTCAGAAGTGCACATTGAGCTTCATTATTGGAGAATTTGAAGTATTTTTCAGTTTTTGAGCTTGCTGGTTCATTCATGGCTGAAGGTGATTTTCATTAACAGCTCTTTGTACGATTTTAATATGCTTCTGAGTATTGAAGATATGGATTCCTAGCACATGGGCGCCCCTTCCCATAGAAGATCAAAATTTATTTCAAAGTATTTATTTTTATTCTTGCAAAATCGCCCTTGCTAAGGGTCGTACCATGTTAGGAGCATTGGGAATTGTGCAAGTAAATTAATGGTTGCTTTTTGAAGCTGTTTCATCATCATGACATGGGCGCCTATCCTCCAGAGGTTCATTGCAATTGATTTCACTCAATTTGGAGGTAAATTGATAAAGTTATGTGCATTTCATTAATTCACAGGTTGCTGGTTTACAGTTTCAGTTTGCTGGATTTTATATCAGACTTCAAAGAATCAGATTTATGCTTCATTTTCAGTGTTTTGATAGCTTTGTAACTTGAAAGAATCATCACTTATATATTTGCAATCATTCTATCATTGTAACACTCATAATTTGCAGTTTTTCTTTAATTGTAAGGTTGTGAATTAGTAGTACTAATCCAACCATTTTATTACTGCATTTTCTTGTGATTAATTGATGCAAATATTATAACCCCTGGATGGTTTACCGCTTGTGTGGAGTAATCTGATTTGTAATTTCATTTACTACCTGCTGTTAAGTGGAGAATTCCCACTTTCAAGTGGATGCCCGCCGCAGCGGATGAATTAGTTGAATTGTGTGTAGTATTCCCCCCACTGTTTAAGTGGTTGACTGGAAATATTTATGGCTGGTTCACCGCCTAAGTTCTTTCAGTTTTGTAATACTTACTCCGCCATATGTTAGCACCTCGCATTCAAAAGGATCTTGTGTGCACATTCTTGGCGTTGAGTTTTATCATTTACTTCCAGCTTAGTATTTCAAGTTCAGATTATTGTTAACGATCCCATCACCATAAGCTATCACCTCGCCTTCAATAGGATCTTGGTGAACTTTCTTGGTGAAGGTTACTTTCAAGTTGGATATCTTTTGGGATTTAACGCTAACATTTGGCGTAGTGCTCGTTTGTGTTGTGGAAACATCGAGAATTCAAAGGAAAAAATTAAGGGGTTTATTTCAGAGCTCACCCACTTTTCTCACCAATGTGGGATAAAAGATAATAGGCTGATTCCCTCCATTTTGCCTTTTAAATCATTTTAAAATAATATAATGTTTGCACTTTGGAATATTAAAATATGTCCTTGAAATTGGCGCCCAAGTAATCAATTAAAATGGCCACTTTTCAATGATGAATGGACGCTCAAGTCATAAAGTGCAAATATAACGTTATAATATAATATTAAAATATTAATTATTATTAAAGTTACCTTTAATAATAATTAAACATTATAACTTAGGCAAAACTCCTTATCTCACCAATTCAACTGAATCTACGAATCGAAACAGCCAACATATGAACTTCAGGTGCCCTGTTATAAATAGAAATGCTAGTCGATTGACTTACTATAAATAGTAAGTATGTGAAACTGAGTCAACTAAAGGCTAAGCTTGATCCCACACGAGATGTTGAAGGAGAAATTCCTCTAATCATCGCCAAAAGAGACCCTCTAACCAGACATATTAGCCTACAAGGGCCAGGAATAGGCTAAATCCACCCAACTCTGATGCTCGCAAAATTGGGGACATTACAATCCGCCCTCCCTGAAATTGCTTGTCCTCAAGCAATCTCTACTGCAAAGAAACCCAACTCCTCGGAAGGCCCAAAAGAACTATGAAGTGTCCCACACATCTCTAACTATCTCTAGTAGCATTAGCGAAAAACACAACTGTGCAAGCTATCCCTGGATCCCAAACCCAGAATGAAGGTTTGTCGTTTTTGAGATCCTCCGACTTTCGCTGTGCTCCCTTGCTTCCAACTTCACCATGTTGAGGGTGGTGAAGTAGCCCAATGGGACCCATCCAATACTTAGTGCCAAACCTGTCACCACCTAGATCCCAATACAACCTGTACTCACATCCATCTGTCAAGAAGAGACAAGAATATCTGGAAGCATTTGTTATGCCAAATCTCTCTTTGTCCTCCACTAAATCCCCAAGGATGTAGTAACTAGCCAATCCATCATGTACACGGACACCGTAATCGCTCTGTAACCATCTATATGTATGAAATCCCTATGACATTGAAATAGCAAAACCCTATCGGATACATTTCAACATGGTGGATATCTAACTGTTGTCCCTACAAGTAATCCCCTAGAAACAACTGAGTCAAGTACTTGCAACCTCTAGTCCCATCTTCTGAAGACGGTAACTTTGCACACAGTAATGAGTTACTCCCCTCGACTACACCAAGAGAATCACCCTGTGCACAAGAATTGTGCATCGAATACGAATCATGTACAGGTGGATCAAAGGAAAAACTGTAAGCACTCCTCACCATGTACACCCTATTAAACTCCTCTGTGAGCCCTCTTTGGAATCCCGATGCACTGGAAAGATCCCAAACCCTGCAATTATTGCTCAACTCTGAACTAGTACCAGGTGTGTGATCGGCTTCCAACTCGAAGAGTGGGTTATCATAGATCAATCTACCATCAAACTCGAATAACGGATTATTCACAAATTGCACAATCAGTCTGTTATGGTCGGAATCATCCATCTCCGAGTCCCTGGAACAATAAATTGAATCATACTCCTGAATTGGCCCAATAAACTGCCAATCATAATCAGCTGCATGGGATGAAATGACTGATTTCCTTCCAGGGGAGGGAAACAAAACATGTGAACCAATCTCGCTACTAGATGATGTACTACATGTCTCCTGTGAAGACGATGGAATCGTGTCGTGAGTTGTCACACAGCTCTCTGGAGAATCCACTTCTATGTCATAAGAGCTAACAATAATCGGCCCTGCATCACCTGTCATGGGACTAACCTCAAGAGAACCCGGTGCAACATCTGGTTCTCTATAGCTCTCAACCAATGCACTCATCCCATATGTATCAACTGCACCTGTATTTGCATTAGTGCTTGATTCCTTTTTCTTTGCAAACAAAGAATCAAAAATTTCTGGATGTTGTAGAAGTCACACTTTTGTCATAGTCCTGAACGGCCTACATGAGCTCTGTCAAGAGTTCCTGCATTGTCTTCATTTCTACCAAAACCATCAATCAACGGCAGCTGCTATAGGTGAGTGTTGATCACTCAAATGTCGCTTGTTTTTTTTTAGATTTCTTGCTCAGACCTTTCGTCAAACAATTCTCAACTCTTTGATATATGAAGCATTAAACTGAGTACAGACTGATTATACTTTGATTACAATACTTCATACAAAGATACATGCAACTAAATACCAAGTATGGACCCTCCTAATGCTGATTGCATCAATTAAGTATGAGTTACAATGCAATGATAAACTCAGACTTAAAAGCAGCAAATTAAATACTTCCGAGTGTAAGCTAGTCTATACCAAATCGATGGTTCTTTTCTACAGATTTTACAATGCATTCAACCTCAAATTACAAATTAGCTAACTGCTGTGAGTGACATTTAAAAACATAATCTGTTGTGCCTGAAACCAAACTGCCTGTAGATGGCCACTACTTCCCAACTATGCAAATAAAGGCTGGTAGTCCTTAAAGTTATTATACTGACAACAAAAGACCATATTAAAGACCAGCAAGACAATCCAATTACAATCAAACGGAAATGAGAACCTGTAAGGACATGATGAGTTCATTGCAGCAACGTGACTGAATCATATCTCCTTACAACACATCCTCCTGCTCACTACATGGGTGCGTCTGGAGACACACAATTTTCCTTCTGAAATCCGCACACTTTGTCTTTTCTGGCTGAGTCAAAGTTAGGACTTCTCTTTACCGTCAACAAGCAGCTCCCGACAATTTTATTATATAAGTCTTTTCAACCTTTGTCTCTTTTCTGAAAGCTAATTCGTCTTTTCTCCCCAAACTCTTAAGGCATATGATATCTGAAGGTAGCCTTTTAAATGTGCGCCAAAATAAATTAATTTATCTTTTTCTTAAAGTGAGTTGGGTTTGTCTTCTTCCTGGACACGTATTTTTTCTTGTCTTTATCGGAGCTTGCAGCAAGCTATCAAGGAGCTGTCGATGAGTTGTTTGCCTTGAGATGGCATTGCCAAAGATTGATTCGATATTCTTTCCAATCTATTTTATTGAAATTTGTCTTATTCTAGTTGTCTTTATTCAAACACCATTCTGACTTTGCGTCTGACTTCTTCAGGAGGCCCGATCCAGACTTAGCTTTGAAATAATGAATATTCAATGGCAAGAGAAATACGATTTCGTCTCTTTCAAATATTTCAAAGGTTTGATGGTGTCTCTTTATTCTCCTGTAGCCGCGATTTCTTCCAAGCTAGCAACGATTGTCTTTTGTGTGCTGACGGCTCACATTTGTCTTTTTCTAAATGCTCCCATGGTCACTAAAGCAAACCTAGCAATGACTAAGAGCTGCCACAGAATTAATAAACTCGCCCACATTTAAAAATCTGGAATAAGCTCCCACGTTTGTCTGCCATATACAAATCCCATGCAAGTATTAACCAGGCACATAGGCAGGACCCGATGATTCCCAACAAGGATCGACACCTCCCTTTTTAAAAGCCTCAAACCACCACATAAACTTCCAGCATGCGGATAATTTGTAATGTCCCCTTCTCAAACGATCTTTCCGGTGGCCAGTTGGCGTTCCTTGGGAACCCGAAGGCTAGACGGAAGATAAATTAGGGTTTCCTAATTTTGAGGAGGTCATTGCTCAGAGATGGTGGATTCAATGGCGGATTCTTTCTGGGTTTTCAGAGAGCTTCGCAGTGGTAGGTTCATCTCGGCATTCAGAGCACTTTTGGAATTTACTATTTTTAGTAAATTCTATTTTTGGCAGCTTCCAGATGAGTTCAGCTCGGGTGACTTCCTGCTTCAGTTTGGTCAGATGTTTGGCTCAGTATTGGCTTCAGGGCACCTTCGGAGGGATAAGTTAAGTCATTTAATTAAAAAGTCACGTTTAAATATTATATTTTAACGTTGACCATGGGCCTAGATTAATGACTTAAAGATGTTTTTAAAAAGGGGTCTTTGAGGGTGGCGCCCTCATTAAAAGATTAATTTAATTATTGCCAAAGTCAAACAAGCTTATGTTGGGCGCATTCTTCAAGAAGGGCATTTAATTAAAATATCATTTATTAAACATTGAAGGAGAAAGTACGCCATTTTGAGGAGATTAGGGTTTTGGCTTGAAAGTGACTTTAGGGTTACAAGAAGTCAAATGGAAATTTATAAAAGGAAGGAGTTGAGCATCATTTCATCATCTTTGGACTATGCTAATGTTATGCTGCCGAAATGGTTGCGGGAATTCTTCGAGGAATGAATGCCTCCTAGTCTGGGCTCGACTTCATGCTTGAAAGATAGCATCTAGTGGAGATTTTAGCATGCTTATGAGTGATTCAATCATTTGTAAGTTTGCCTTTGTTTTTGTGCATTGTAATCATCATTGTAATTAGTTAGATCTGATTTCAGCATATTAGAGGTATTTCTAAAAGTGCAGATTAGCTACAGCAGATCCACGTTTATATTCATAACTCAAAAAATACAAAAGAGTTAGTTCTGGGTATTGCATTGATAGTAGTGTCAAGGAAGGGCGAATATTTGTCTCCAATCTTAGATTTTATTGTTGTGTATTTAATTTTTAAAGTCAAATCGAATTCTTCAGCTGGGGCCGTACTTTCTCATGCATTGGGAATTGTGCATTTAATTATTTGGAATGTTTAGAGTCTGTTTCTTCATATCATCTTGAGCGCCATTTTGTTGGGAGTCTTGTGGTTTAAGAATCAGGTCATTTGAGCGAGTGGATAGGGAGTTGTGAGCATTTGAAGGTTTTCTTAAGCTGCTGTTTTTATGAGCATAATACAGATTTGTAAAAAGAACAGAAAACAGAATTAATATTTCCGACTCATTGTGGGAAGTTGATGTGGCCTCTTGAATCAAATCAAGGGAATGATTATTGCATTGTAATTGGTGATTATTTCTAGTTCTAATCTCTTGACAAGCATATGCTCTTCATTCTGTAAACTGACAGTAGTACTGGCAGTATTTATTGAGCTTTCCAAAATCTATGTTGTAATGCTTTATTTCCTTCGAAGTTATTGTAATAGTTAAGTCTCCGCCCTATGGTAGCTACTTTCCCATCTTGGGTCAGCAAGCACATTCTGGGTGTCGAGCTCTTTCCTGTTTTCAGCATTTCATTTCAAGCTTTGTTTCCTGTAATCACTCCGTCATATGGTCGCCCCTCACTCCGCATTGGATTGGGTAGCACATACTTGACGTCGAGTTCCTTTCTGTACTTAGCGTAGAGGACCCTCTGACCAATGCTCACCATCATCGGTGCCATTCTGGTTAGAGTTTCAGCTTAAGCAATTTCATTTAGATCCTCTGACCAATGCTCGCCATCATCGGCGCCATTCAGGTTAGAGTTGCTTTCCTGCACGTTTTGGTTTATCCATCTAACCTTAACGGGTGCACTGTTTGTAATTGGAAATCTGTTATTTGAAAAACGAAAAAATTTGGCTCGGAATATTTCATAATTCCAAAATGCCTCCTTTAGGATGAATGTTTAATTATTCTCCTAACTACGGCTAATCGCTTAAAGAGAGATAGGTATAAAATATTTCACTCAACTAGCGTATTTCATGAACAATAACATGCAACAGAAGACATTCAGCAGATGTAAAATATTATTCACACAACTCTTTAACCTCAACACTAAATCCTGCAATTTATTTATTTTTTTCTGAAAACCCCTTCCAGATTTACATATATTTATGTAAATATTCTTTTGAAAACCAACACAAGATGGCAGGAAACCACCCTGATACCACTGTAAGAGACCTACCGTCTCTAACCTCCAATTTTAATGCCGAATGATGAGGATTTGTAATTTATTTGTGTTCTTGTTGTATTTTGTCCTTTTGTGTTTACTCAAATAAGATGTCAGGCATGAAATAAAGTACTGGAAATGTAAATATAAACCCTATTGCAGCAATAAGATAATTTTTATTGATTCACTTTTGAAAAGCTTTACAATAGAGCATACCCAGAATACAATCTTCAAATACTAAAAGATGATGAAACCGTTATTCTGATACTCCTGAAAATCTGATGAAGCACGAACTTGACCTCTGGTTGAAGCCAACAGTTAAGCACCTTCAGCTGATATTTCACAACCTCAGCATGTTGTTGCAATGAAGCAGCTACGCTCTCCAATGCCGATACGCTGGCAGAAAACCCTAGGGCTCCCTTCTCCAAACGCCAAAGAGAAATCATAAACCAAATACCAAATCCTCCATATCCCAAATGAGCCCCTAAAGATTCTTTTATACTTTTCCTGGAGGAGCTCACCCACTTTTCTCACCAATGTGGGATAAAAGATAATAGGCTGATACCCTCCATTTTGCCTTTTAAATCATTTTCAAATAATATAATGTTTGCACTTTGGAATATTAAAATATGTCCTTGAAATTGGCTCCCAAGTAATCAATTAAAATGGCCCCTTTTTAATAATGAATGGACCCTCAAGTCATAAAGTGCAAATGTAACGTTATAATATAATATTAAAATATTAATTATTATTAAAGTTACCTTTAATAATAATTAAACGTTATAACTTAGGCAAAACTCCTTATCTCACCAATTCAACTGAATCTAGGAATCGACACAGCAAACATATGAACTTCAAGTGCCCTGCTATAAATAGAAATGTTGCCCGGCTAACTTACTATAAATAATAAGTATGTGAAACTGAGTCAATTAAAGGCTAAGCTTGAACCCACACGAGACGCTGAAGGAGAAATTCCTCTGATCATCGCCAAAAGAGACCCTCTAACCAAACATATTAGCTTGCGAGGGCCAGGAATAGGCTAAATCCACCGAACTCTGATGCTCGTAAAATTGGGGACATTAAATCTTCACAAGCAAGGCGACTCTTCACAAGGATCGGCCTCATTCAAGAACCAAGGCAACTTTTCATCTTGGGTCGGCCTTTAAAATAATATTTATATATCATTTATTATTTTGATTTTGAGAGAAGGATATCTCCCGCAGCTCACCAATAACTTGGCAGGCCCCAAAATTTTATAAACTTGGGACTCGGCAAAATCTAGGACAAAAACTCGGCAATAACTCGACAAATTCATCAAACTTTGGAAAATACATTTTTGTATAAATATTCTTCAAAAACACACATATATACTAAATTTGTAGAACATATTACTGATTTCCATCATATATAAATCAAAATTTGAGTTTAATACATTTTATAGACCAAAAAAAAAAGTTGAACTTTTCAATACATATCAACTTCAAGTTTCAGAAGCAAAGAAAATTGTAATCATAAATTTCTTCTACGGCTAAAACTCAAAAATGTTTGATGCCGTTGTGTGGGTGTTGCTGAAGTAGATGGTATAGGTACAATATCCTCAATACGAAACTCATTAGGTGCCTCAATAGGTGCCCCATTCATAGTGATAGGATCAAGTTGTGTATGTGAGAAAACTACCTATGTTGGTTGACGAACCTTGCCTTCTACCTCCTCATATGCTGCCACTTTCGCTTCCCATTCAACTACCTCCCTCTCCAAATCAGCAAACTCATCATCACTTAACCACGGTTCCACATCCACGTCATCAAGCTCTGCAATCCAATCTGATATGGATCAATGTCATCAAGGTCAAGTGCTTCATGTGAACCCTGCCCTTGTACCTTCTTTTCATGCAATTTAAGGTTGTATTGCGCATAGACAAGATCATTCAACCGCTTTTGAGTCAACCTATTGCGCTTCTTTGTGTGAATGTGTAATGTCCCCATCTTATGTAAGTCGGCATTATGAATTAACTAATTAATTTATAAGTTGTCAAAAAGTTTAAAATTAAAAGACAACTTAAAATTAATTAATTATTGGTCCAAAAGTAACTTAAGTTTAAAAAAGTTTAAAGTATTAATTAAGTTACTTTTAATGAATTCTCAAAAAAATTAAACTAAAAGTGAAAAGGGGAAAAAGAAGAGAATTCAAGGAGACACGAGAAGTTACAAGGAGAGAAGAATAAAATGCTTTGAGGAAGTTCATTGCAGCTAGGATGGTTTTGGATTTTTGAGAGCAGTTTTGGTTGGTTGAACAAAGTTCACCCAGAACTTTGTGAGGACAAAACCCTTCACAAATATTATCATCTCCAGAGTTGAGAGACACTCCCTGCATGATTGCTGACAGTCTCATTTTCAGGGACTGTGCTGGGATTAATTGTGTTAATTTGATGAAGTTGTAATAAGGGATTTGAATAGAATATGAAGATGTTGAAAGATGAATTGTATGCAAAGTATTAGAATTTTGTAAGTTATTCATAAAATGGCCATTCAATTGAGGTTTGATTTGTTATAGAATTACAACTTTGGAGAATTCATTCTGGCGTCAATACTGATTGTGGGTCATTTGAGATATATGTTGATGCTACGACTCTTCCTTGAGTCTAATTGTATATCAAGGGCTTAGCAAATTGACTCGGGAAAAACGCAGAGTTAATTTGGTCTAGAATAATCATCGCCAATTATACTTACCGTAATTCCTATCCGTGTATTATATGATTCTCAGACCTTGAATATAAAATTCAATAGAGGTATTTGATTTGGTAGCGGCTTGTGAATTAATTCGTGCTAGTCTTCTGAAGAATACTATCGGGCAGAGGATTAAATCATCTATCGCCAAATTTGGTGTATACCGGGTTAAATAGGAAGCAGAAATCTGAAGAAGAATCTCCACCGCACAGAAGAGTATAATATGGTTTGGGACTGAGGTCATTATATTCACCAATTGAGTGCATCGAAGGGAATTAAATTGCCTCGTCCTATATGGAAGCAACGATTATTGTCTTCAACCCACAGTTTAATTCTTCAGGGCATTTTAGCTTCAGAAAACCATATCAAAATAGCTTAAAGAAAGAGAAATTAATTTGTTAAAATGGGACAAGAAGGCATTGACTCAGCTTTAGGTTTTAAAAGGAACTAACGGAAGATAGATATTCATGAATGTTTTCTATTACCAACAAATACTGAGGCCTCAAATATTATAATGTAATCCTGAAGCATCATGAAGGACTGTGGAGGATTGGGTGTTTGAATTCAAGTCAAAATTCATTGAAGACTCATTGAAGTTGTGTGAGATTACCATCGGGTTGGACATATTGAGCATTCAAGACTCCAAACGGTCATGATCTAAGCATAAGCCGGGAGTTGCAATGTTGAATGAGTAGCCATCCCCGTGGGAAAGAGACTTCAATCAAAGCCAAACGTATAATTTCCCATCACTGGTGCATCTGGGGAATCACGAGTTTGGCTAGTATATTTGAAGCTGCTTATCATGGGTATTGTGTTGGACAGGACAGCATCTTCCTATAGCAGCACATTCAGAAGTTATAACACTATTGTTTATATCTTTGCACATGTAACTTGTGAATGTTAATGGAATTTGCACATTCATTATAGATATTGAGACTATATTTATAGAATCTGAAAATTTCAGTATTGCTTATGTTCAATATTATGTGGAGAAATTAATAAATTCAGGAGGCTATATCAGTGCTCGTGATTTCCATATTATTTTAATCTTAAATTGTTTGAGCTATGAGATATTCAGGGTAATTTAATTGAATCACAGATTTGGTATTTATATCAGCTTGTGTGCAGCTTCAAAGAAAATCCAAGGTTAAGAATTACCTTTATTTTGTACCTCTGACTATCAGTTGAATTTTCAGTATTGCTACTTAATCAGTTGAGAAATCTTAGTACCACATCTGGAAATTTGCTATGTATGTTGCCTGAGTTCAATTTGTTTCACAATCAATCTGAAACATACACAATATTCTGCAAAAACTATTCAATGCATGATGTGAAATTTGAAAAAAAAAATTGCTAGAACAGGGTAGGTCTTTACAAAATCGCTTCAAAGACACTCCAATTGTGCTCACAACCAGAAGCACTACAAGGTTGAGATAAAATGCAAATGGAAAGCATTTGAAGATTAGGCATTGTGGCACCATTATCTTTCCACCACAAATCTGCAAAGATAACAATTGCCATTTATAACTTTGTATGGATTCTAATAAACTTAAAAATTAAAATAAATGGTAAAATAATATTAAACAAATGAATTTTTTACCTAGTTGTAGAGAGTCCTACAAATGCAAAAATTGGAAGAAAACAATGCCCCTTCCGCCTTCTTATAACTCTATATCTCATCAAGTATGAGATCTTGAACGTTATCATCATCAACCAATCTCTCAATACATGTTTTCACGCCAACAACAAACTATGCATTTGCTTTGAAAGTAGGAGAGAAATAAAACTTGGGGTTCAAATAGTAGGAAGCAACATGAATATGTTGGTGGAGTTGCCGATTCCACCTTCGATCAATTATGCACCATATAGGTTTATATTTGGTCTTGTTTGGCCCATACAAATGTTGAATTGCCTCTTTCGCATTATCCATAGCCTCACATAGACACCCGATGGGGTTTTGATCTACATCCACCAATCATAGAACTCTAAACAAAGGTTGTGACACCTAAAGATCAAAAGTTTAACAAAATCAGAAAATTGTAATATTAGAAAATAAAAAAATAAATCATCAATTGAAGTTTTGAAAACTTAAATTGATGATCTCCTACATGACTTTGACAAATCTATCCTCAAAAATGGTCTTCACAACCTACTTTGTTTCATGCTTCCTACAATAAGGACTCTTCAACCATCTTTCACTCACAAACATGCGCTTGAGGTTGGGCAATATAGCTAATATACTTTGCAAGGTGAGGAAATTAGTAGCAAAGTGTGTGACTCCTAATCACATGAGATCCTTACCATCAATGCACTCTCATGAGACTTAGGACCCGTGTGTGGTTGTAGATGTACTTTGTGATATTCCTTTCATCTTCAACCACATTCTTCACCCAACTTAATTTCACTATGTCCACAAGGAACAAGTCAAGACAGTGGGCAGCACAAGGGTTCCAAAATGATGTTGCGTACCTCGCCTCTAGATATTTACTGCCTGCCACATATGTAGTTGCATTGTCGGTCACAATTTGGATGACATTTGAACTCCCACTTCCATCACCACCTCATCCAACATGTTGCACAAGGTCTCTAAATTTTTTATTCCATTGTTGGCATCAACTGATTTTAGAAATACAAGCTGTCCCCCTAAAGCCACTAAAAATTTGATGAGTGTCTTATTTCTACCATCCATCCACCCATCTTATAAAATGGTGCAACCTTTCTTTTCCCAAATTCTTCTTTGTTCCTCCACTAGTCAGCATGTGTTTTGGACTTCATTCTAAAATAATTGCCCACTCAACTCATGATGACTTGGGGCCTTGAACCCCTTACCTATGATGGTCAATGCATTGAGCAATTGTTTCTATTGGTAAAAGTCATTAAAATTAAAAAATTTGCTACATTAAGGCATTTTGAAAGAGTCGATAAAAGTTTTGTAGTGTCCCCAATTTCACGAGCATCAGAGTTTGGTGGATTTAGCCTATCCCTGGCCCTCATAGGCTAATATGTCTAGTTAGAGGGTCCCTTTTGGCAGTGATCAGTGGTTTTTCTCCTTCAACGCGTCGTGTGGATTCAAGCTTAGCCTTAAGTTGACTCAGTATCACATACTTACTATTTATAGTAAGTCATTGTTCAGGGTTTCTATTTTAGACGATAATCCGATCACATGGATAACAGGGAGAGTCGACTCCTAGTTCAGACTACATAGCAATCGGATAAGTATTTCAAGAGATTAAAGTTTAAGTGACTTAAGTGATATTTAAATATTTTAATGTTATTATAAGGTTATAAAATAACTTATACTAATAAAGTCACTTTAAATTTTAATAAAGTGCACTAAGTGGAAAATTAAAGTGGGAATATATCTTTTATCCCACATTGACAAGGGAAGTGTTTGAGCTTTCACAAGAAAAGAATAAAAGGAACTCAAGAGCTCATTCTTGGAGAATTGAGGATTTGATATTTGTTGAGAGATTTCTCTTTGGCGTTTGGGGAAGGGAGCACTAGGGTTTCTGCCAGCGTATCGGCACTGGAGAGCGTAACTGCTTCATTGCAACAACATTCTGAGGTTGTGAAACATCATCTCAGGGTGCTTAACTGTTGGCTTCATCCAAAGGTCAACTTTGTGCTTCATTGGATTTTCAGGAGAGTTTCAGAATAAGGGTTTCATCATCTTATTCAAGATTAGAGATTGTATTCCGGGTATGCTCTATTGTAAAAGCTTTTCCAAGTGAATCAATAAAATTATCTCTTTGCTGCAATAGGGTTTAATATTTTCATTTCCAGTATTTTCCTTTCATGCCTGGCATTATTATTTTAAGAATACACAAAAAAAGGCAAACATACAGAAAAACACAAACAGATCCAAAAACCCTCATCAAAAATACAGAGTTCCAAGATTGAAGAGAACTGGTGTTCTTACAGTGGTATCAGAGCCTGAATCCTGCCATCCTGTGTTGGTTTGCAAAAGAAAATCTTCAGAATATAGGGTTTGAAACAAACAAAAAAAAATTACCAATTACAGGTGATTAATCATTTGATTATAATAATCAACCCATCTTGTAAGCGCAGAAATTGTCATCTGGAAGATCTCAAGGAAACTGAGGGCCCGAGTATTATACTATGAGAATTTATATTTCTATCAGAAAATGTCTTTTGAAGAAGTCGATGATTTTTTTCTTAAGCAAGTCGCAGCTTGAAGGAAATCGTGAAATTTTGAAAGGGCTCGACAATATGTTGAAGGGAGAATTAGACAAAGAGCTTTATTTATCTCTAGCCGCCGAAACTCAAGTTCAGCTGCTAGAATTAAGTAAATCATGGGAGGCTATTATCAGTGCTTAAGGGAAGCCGTCCCTGAGGACAAGAGTTGATAGTGTTTGAAAGAAGACAACAAAATTAAAAATAAACAAAAATAAAATTCTAGAGCCACTACAATACAAAGACGAATTTGAAGAGCCGTGTAATTCCTAGCCGCTAAAAACAAACTTAGGAAAAGACAAAACTTCAGGGGACGTCATTGGAGTTGTTCAATAAAGCTAGAGAATCATTTTCTTAGCCGTTGGGTGAAGACAAGGAGGCCTGATTCTATCAGGGGTCTAAGGCCACGCTGGAGGTAGTCAAACATTAGTTGCTGGAGGAGTTGTCAGATACGGAGGCAAATCATAAATGAATCGAATTATAATCAGAAAATATCGATTTATTTAGGAGAAGTATTTTATTTATTGGTGAACTTTGAATAGAGACAAAATAAAAAAAGAGGATCGCTCTTCATAGAGTCCTATCGGGAGGTGCTTGAAATAAGATTCAATATTAAAGGCTGAAGAAGAGTCAAATATATTAGAAGAAGACAGAGACAAATTCGAGCTGGGTGAAGCTGACGCAGCCACTGAAAGACAAAAAGCGAATATTAAAAGAAGACAAACTAAATATATTACTTGTGAGGCTGATACTCTTCTACAGGGGTCAATTAATGTTTGAGCGCCACTTGCAAAGTCAAAATCATGTGCAGGCAGAGTTAGACAAATACAACGATGTTAGAATAAACAAAGAGAAAAAGACAAATTTGATTGCCACGATTCATAGAGACAAAACAAATATACACTAAGTTGTGTGGAAGTTTGAAACAAGGACGTGTCTATTAGTGAGGAGATCGCTTCAGTTTGGAATAGCATGAGACTTCATTTTCAGTCGACACTCCTTGACTGAGTGTCGAATGGTGGAACAAGAGAGTTCTAGGCACACTGAGATTACATTGAGCCTACTATTAAAGTATCTCAGTCAATACATTGTTGATGTGAGTCAATCTGGCAACTCATCACATACTGAATGATTTGTAAATCTGCTGTTATAGTATTTCGTACATAGCCAAATTCTAGGAATTATTTCTGAATGCTATTTGTCTGCATTCCTGTATGTATTTCTGTTGGCGTAAAAACTAACACCTCTAGAGTGCAGGTTTGTACGGACAGCTATGCACACTGCGTAATGAGTGCTCTTCAAATTA
>VDFB02128485.1:0-30141 GCA_007258455.2 Sequoia sempervirens | reverse complement strand
AATCGAGATAGCCATGGGTCCAAGACGAACGGGTTGGAATTAATTAAAATATTTTAATATTTTAATAATTAATTCTCAACTATTTGGAATTTAAAAATACCTTGGACGGAATCAAATTTGCCAGACACGAATCAGAAGAAAATGAAGTATGCCAGGCAAAGATGAAATCCAGCGAGAAAAATTAAATTCATCACGAATTTAATTAAAAAATTTAACGTTTATTTAAAAATTCGAAAAATCAAAGATAAGCATTGAATGAAAAATCGAATTTTTGAAGATCAAGGAGATTTGTCCTGATAAGTTCGAGACTGAGCCTTGTCGGAAAATAAAAGGAAAGTTGCCTGTTTGGAAAATGAAAACAAATCGAGGATCAAGAAGAAAGATGGCAGTTGCTAAATCGAATTCAATCCTTCAGCATTATAATGAGTTTCAGCAACTCATTTTTCCACACACAGCTGAAGAGAAATTTGATCTTTCTCGAAATCGTCAGGCAATCAATTCATCAATAGGCAAAGTCGAATTGTCCAGAAGGATAAGCAGTGTTATGCTGAGGAATTTTTCGCGGGAAAAGAAAAAGAAAATTTTCAAAGCTGAATTCTTCTTGAAGAGGGGCGCACTTTTCAAAAAATCAGATTTTTTAAATCTGATTTACATTTGACGATCCTTCACTGAGGTTTGAGGATTGGTTAATTAAATTTGCTATCTTTTTATGCCCTTTCCTCTTGATGAAGTTCTGGCAAGAATTTTCAACTCCATCAAAGTCACTTTCAGCTTGCTTTTTCGCAATATTTTAATTATTTGAACAGCTGAAAGTTATTATTCTCGAATCCAAGGCACGAGGTTTAAACTATTTTAAAAAGTCTTTTTATTAATGTTAATTTTATGACTGCAGGTTGACGGACACGGCAGGAGGATTATCAAGGAAGCTGAAAATGAAGTTCGCCAATAAGGGTGCCCAAAAGGAGACCAAGGTCATCTCAAAGTGGAAGAATGTTGTAGATACTGACCTCGGACATGTGGATTTTGACGAATTCAAGCAAAGAGTATACGGTCAGAAGGGACTTCCCACAGCAATAGCCATAAGAATGGTCAGAAACGGGATCTTCCAAGCAGCTGGATTCCCACCGGCCATGGATTGTGCTGAGTTAATGGTGGAATGTGCTCGCCATTATGATGCTCAAAAGAGACAGATCATCGCCCCTGACGGACGAGTCTTGGCACATTTGAATGAAGTTGTAATCCAAGAAACCTTTGGCATCCCTGAGCATTCAAGAACGGTCTATAAGACCAAAGAAGAAACCAAAATGCTATATGACAGCAAGGCAGATTTGTGCGCCACCACAGTCAACAAGGTATGGATGGACAAGCCAAAGCCATCAATCAAGAAGATGCCCAAGAGACCTCGCCGCACGGATTTCAAGGAAGATTTTGGAGATATCGTGCTGATGCTGAACAGGATCGCAGGCAATCCGCAAGGCGCCTTCTTTGAGAGCTGGATGTACTACTTCATCGACGAGGTCACCTCCGGAGTTAAGATGTTCAACTGGTCACGGATGATAAGTGACAACCTTCACGAGCAACTGATCAACCTTGAAGAGACTAAGTCTTTTCACATGAGTTCATATGTGATATACCTATTGGCCAGATCATACAGATATCCAGGACTGGTCTGCAAAGGCAGAATTGGCAATGGAGAGAACGAGCTCAGGCCTTACGACTGCTATCCTCAGCTCCAATTGAAAGAAAAGACTCACTTCAGGAGGGTGCATGATGCATTCCTAATGCATATCACCAGAAAGCTCCAAGGAGGAATACATCAAAGGCTGAGCCATGAAGCAAAAAGCCTTATCAGCAAATACGGGTCTTGGTTCATCCAATTCCCGAAATTCACATATATCAGGATCCAGGGATTTACTGGAAATCCCTATAAATTGCCTATCTATCCGACTAATCGGATGGTATTGCTCGAGGTTTTGAGACAATTAGAAGAGTACCAGAATATTCAGAGGCCGACCAAGAAAGCGTCCGTCACATTCCCTTTTTTCATCGGGAACATGCTAGAGTACTGCCCATCCGCCCAAGCAGCTGAGAGTGCACGGCTGGAGATCCAATGGTACCCTTTCACGGCATACAAGTCCAGGGTCAATTATGACCCACATCATAATATCCGGACAGTGGAAGGAAGGAGATATAAGCACAGGGCAGAACTGGAGGATTATTGGGCAAATGCTGCCGATGAATACGAGATCAGACGAAAGATGTGGTCCAGGATGTCCGTAGATTTCATGAGAACAATCGAGTTCTGTCGAGTGCCTGACCAGCTACAAGACGATGGAAACCATGTCCAGCCTCGCTTTGAGGAAAGCAGACCTCTCCCTCCAGTGAAGTGGTCAGAGCCAGAGCATGCAGACCTAGCCACCCTAATGAGGCCAGTGACGAAATATTCTCAATGGTGGGTTGATGATCATGTTCAGGAATTGAGACAAAAAGGAATCACGCTCACATATGATCTGTTGAGCGAATCAGAGTCATATTCCTCTAATGCCGGGGCATCCCATCAAGACTTGGTTGGGATTGGAGAGAAAAGAAAAGAAATGGTGCCAAGTGCAGAACCTGTTTCCAAGAAGCATAAAGGAGGACCTTCTCGGTCAGCGGCATCCAGGAATGTTGACCATTTGGTGGCTAATATAGACGACTCCTTGGTTGAGATGCTCGAACCTCTTGCAGCTCAGGAAGTGAACAATGAACCTATCCAATTAGATGATGAAGAGCCTGCATCACCAGCAGGCACAGAGATTTTAGGTTCAGACAATGACATGGATGTCCGGGATAATGACTTAGAGGAAGGAATGATTTCCGCCCTCAGAGGAGTCATGGATGTTCCAAACGAGGACGAGGTTCAAGTAGAGGATGGCATTGAACAGTCAACCATTCCAGACTGGCTATTAGAAAGAATGAAAGTTCAGGTGCCTGCTGAGGCTCAACAGGAAGAAGAGGACGATACTGCCGATTTCTTGGCAAGATTAGAACAAGTTGCTACCAAGAAGCCCGCCAAGAAGTTTTCCACCATCCAGAGGAATGAGACAGGCCACCGTTCCGTGCACATTGCAGTACCTACAGTGGATAAGCCACAGGACGAAATCACTCCGCAGGAGTATGCTATCACCACTGTTGACCTTGGTCCGACTTCAAAAGGTCAGGAAGTAGAAGAGTTAGATAATTCCGTCTCGACCATTAAAGCGAGACTGGAAAAGGAAGTGACCAAGAAGAAAGAGTATAAAAAGGAGGTCAAACGTCTCAAAGAATATATACAACATTTGACCCAGCCGCTAGATCAAGGCAATGCAACTGTTCCTCCTCTCCTCAATTCATCACAGGAGATGACTCAGGAAGTTGAGCATGGAATGGTGACAGCCAGGGAAGCGCAAGACTGGATGGCAGGTGAAGGCATGGAGGCTGCCTTGTTCATGGAGAGGTTGGCGCTTGCTTATGGACGAACCTCTTCGTTTCTTTCTAGGTTGATGGATATGGCAGAGACATGGGATGGTATCCCGGATATGCAAGAAAGGCTTATTCCGAGCCTTAGAATTTTGAAAAGCACTCCGAGGGAGGAGTTAGTTGATAAAAAGGTGATTGCTGCAGGGGCAGCATATGATTTTCATCACTGGTTTTGGGCAGTGACAATAAGAGAAGAAGTATTGGAGAAGGCGAGAATCGATGGGCTTGGAATTGAAGAACAGGTCAGGAAAATCCAGGAGAAGATGTGCATGATAACTACAGATGTGTTCGACCGTGAAGTCATCCGGGAGAACGACATGCAGTTAGAGAGACTGAAGCAAAAAGTTCAAGAAACTTTCTTCCCGACCGCTGGACCATTTTCGAAGCAGGACTTTGCGAGAGTGGCAAGACTCTCATCCATTCGGAAAGATTTTGAGAAGCAGGAGACAGATTGGGAAGGTACCTTTGCCAGATGCGCCGAGAAGTTGGACGGACTCGAATTCCGGATCAGCATGTTACCTCCTGTCACGATGGACGAAGTCATTGCCGTAGTGTCCAGATTCGCCAAACACAATGCCACTCGAATGGATAAGGACGCCTCTCCTTGATTATAGCTGGAACTGCCACTTTTTCTGATAGTTTTCTGATGGTTAACTCTTGTTATTTTGGGAAACCCTAATTAGGGTTTGGTTGTAACAATCTGGGCCGTTAATCTTGTTTAAATCTCGGCCGTCTATTTCATTTTTGGAGCTCTATATAAACTAGTGCTCTCTCATTTTCATTTTGTGTGGAGACTTGTTATGTATATTGTCGCATTGAGACTATTTTGAATGATAAAAGCTCTTGAGCATGATTTGCCTTGAATCACTTCTTATTGTTGAATAGTAAGCGAGGTTACATATTATCTTCCGCCATAGATTAGAATTAAATTTAGATTAAATAGAATTTGCTTTGAAAAGTTGTTAATTGAATGAAAGATTGATCGTATCGACTCATTGGTGAAGTGTAGCTCATACTTTCTTCGGATGAATGATTTTCATCCGATGCGTAAAGTTAGCCTGAGCTCCTAAGTGTGGAAGCCTAACTTCAACCTTATCCGAGGTTTGAAAATTATTCTCACAAACCCCTGAAGATTGCACCCATTTTGCGTATGTTGTCCTGCAGGAGGCGAAACAAAATGTGGTTTATTTCGCTTCACCAAGTCCTTACTGTCTCTTGAGTTCTTAGGCTTAGACTAGATTCTCTGAACCCTATTCTTTTTGCCCTTTTTTTGAGATCCACAATTGAAAGTCCTAATTGAGAACCTACAAAGATAAATTTCCTAAGTCCCTAGCTTGTGCAGACTTTCTACGTAAGTCCCCTTGTTTATTACCAGCATTATCACAACGACCATTGAGCTTATCCACACGTCGAGACCCGACTAAAGAAACCTTGGAATCGCCTATGCGGTGGTTTTTCAAGAGAGGATAGAGTGTCTTTGGACATTTTTATTCTGAATGTTTGGTGGATGATAAAACACACATCAACAGGACCCACCACATGGCCACCTTGCCCTATTTTTCTTGCCATAAGGAGATTTTTTTCGGCATAACTCGAACAAATGGAGTTGGATTTTTAAAAATGAATTGCTTGTTGAAGTTGGATCTTTTTCAACTTATGAGCTTATAACATTTTTCTTGATTCTCTATTTTTCCTAATTTTTGCAACGTTGGAAAGATGGTTCTATGATACACATAACCATTTGATTGGATTTTCCAAATTATTGACTAAGTACATAGAGATTCAACCTAAAGAAAACTTTTTCATTTTTTCTTTATTGTTGAAAAGTTTGCAAAAGGGTTTGCTTTATTTGTTGTGGGGGAGGGGGGAGGGTAGTCAATCTTATTCTTAAAACACATCAAGGATTAGAAAATATTCATTTTTGGAAAATTCATGATTTTTACAAACACAAAAGTCAATCATACATGGTAGAAATTACTGCCATTGAGCATCTTATGCCACATAACTATCACACCTAGAAACCTTAGATGACCAGATTACTCATGTCAAAGGGATTGTGGTCAACTTTGGATGATACTCCACCTATGTTCACTCAAGAATATAAGAGATTTGCCTACAAGAACAAGATGGATGAGGCCATGGGCCTACTTGCATTGTATGTTTAGACAACCTATTGTTTCATATTAAATCTTGTTACACTCCTAAGTAGATTTGGGATAAATACAAGGAGATATTTGTTGTGACCTTTTCACACATCACCCCATTCAAAATGGGGACCCCCTAATTTTTGCTCCATTCGGGTCTTTTGGCTTTGGTTTTGCAGCTGTCTCTCTTTGTTCTGTTTGTCTTTCCAGGGATGTGCCCATCTTGGGCCTTAATTGAAATTTTGGCTAAGTTTGCAATGCATTTTTATTAGATTAGGGTTTTCATTCTTCAGGCTAGTTTTGGTTTAATTTAAGTGAGCAAATTGAATTCTGAGCTTGGCACTGTGTTTAGAAAGCTTCAAGAAGGTTCCCATTAAATTTTCATTGAATTCTGACAACTTACTATTTTTAGTAAGTACTCAATTTGGGACCTTTTTCTCAAGAATTTTGAAATTTTGGCTGCTTCACCACGTTTAGGACCCTTCAAAGTACTTTCCGTCAAAATTTGAGCAAATTCTGACAACTTTCTATTTTTAGCAAGTTCTGGCTTCGGGAGCAATTTTTAGGGTTTGCATGTATGATTTTTCAATGCATGTCAGGATAGTCTTTATGGGTTTTTCAAGAGCTTCGCAATGATGTAACATGCAAGTCAAGTTGATAACTTACTATTTTTAGCAGGTACCCGCATGCAGACCAGTGTTTTGAGATCTCCCAGGTAGTATGACATGCAAACACATCCAACAGTCAGTTGGTCACTTTTCAGGCACTTAACTATTTTTAGCAGATTCACTCCAGCAGCCCCCAAGAGCTTCAGTTTCACGAGCAGAGCAGTCTAGAACAAAAACAGAGTCAAACTGAGGTCATTTGAGGCACATGCAAGTCAAATTAGGGTTTCCAACTTTGGTGCCTAAAATGAGGAGTAAAACTCGAGAAAAATGAAAAATTGATGTATCCCATTGCGATCACCATCTTTCAAGCAGTCTACTGGTAAAATTTGAGTGCAATCTGCATACTTACTATTAGTAAGTAACCTCTAGAATAGGGCTAAAAATAGCAAGTCAGCACGAGAGGCACGAGTGAACAAGACAGTTAGGTCATAAGGATCACATGGAACAAATTTCAAGTCAAGAGTTGCAGAAGTTTGAGAATCAAGGGGTTACTAAAAATAGAAAGTGAGGGCGAGCAGGTTGAAAGTTTGACTAAGTGTTTAGATAGGCATGAAAACACATAAGGCATTGAAAATGGTAGTAAACCCCTCCAAATGCGCCCAAGGTAGCAGGGTGGCATCAAAAAATTCTAAGACACAAACTGGAAGCTTGACCCCTGAAATGCGCCCTTGGTAGAAAGGTGGCTTGAAAATTTTCTAAGGCACGAAATAGAAGCTCAACCCCTCTAATGCGCCCTCAAATGGAAGTAGCACCCCTCATATGCGCCTAGAACATGGAGGAGTTAAAAATTTCGCTAAGGCATGAAAACTGGAATCACCACCTAGTAAATGTGCCCAAGTTGAGTAGGTGGCATGGATTTTTGTCTAAGGCATTGAAAATGGAGGGAGCCCCTATCAAATGTGCCATCATGGAGAAAGAGGCACAAAAGTTCCTAAGGCGTTGAAAATTGGAAGCTCCACCCTCTAAATGTGCCCAACTTGTGGAGATGAGTTGAAAAATATTCTAAAGCATTGAAGACTAGAAGGACACCCCTCCATATGCGCCCAAGGTGTAAGGAGGCTTAAAAAATTTCAAAGTCATGAATAAAAATGGAATCACACCACCTCAAATGCACCCAAGATGAGTAAGGCGTGGAAATGGAAGTAGAGGACATCAAATGCGCCCTCAAGATGGAAGCACATGGTGCCATATTCGCCCAAGGGAAAGAATACCAAGGGGAAAAATTTTCTAAGGCATAAATGACATCACCTATTCAAGTAAGCCTAGCACAAGGATTTTCTAAGGCATAAATGACATCACCTATTCAAGTACGCCTAGCACAAGGAGAAAACAAGATGGTAAGCACAAGAGAGGCAAGCCTCAAGATGAAGAATTTTTTTTTGTCTAAGGCAAAAATGAAAGCGGGACTCTCCAAATGCGCCCTAGGAGGAAGAAGATGGGTAAATTTTTTGTAAGGCATTAAAACAATAGGCACTAGGGGTAAAATGCGCCCTAAAAAGAGGAGTTGAAAATTTGCCTAAGGCATGAAATGTGAAGTCAGACCTCCTAAATGCACTGAAGGGGGAATACATGAAGGGTTTTTCTAAGGCACGAATTCCATAACATAGGGTGATGAATGCGCTCTAGAGAAGATGAAGTGAAACACCAAGCACACAAGGTGGAAATATGCTTAGCATTCAGGGTCTCAAATGCACCTAAGGAACAAGGCACAAGATGAAATTTGTCCAAGGCATTGAAATATGAAGCACAGATGTTAAGTGCACCCATGATGAAAAGTTATAAAGAAAGCAAAGTTTGCTAGAGAAAAATGATGAACTCTATCGGATCAAGAGATCAATCAGGCCTTGGAAATCAAAATGTGGAAATTAGGTAAGTAAAGTGGAAAAGTTATAAAGAAAGCAAAGTTTGCTAGAGAAAAATGATGAACTCTATCGGATCAAGAGATCAATCAGGCCTTGGAAATCAAAATGTGGAAATTAGGTAAGTAAAGTGGATTTATACTATAAGTGTTTTGGAAATCAAAATGTGGAAATTAGGTAAGTAAAGTGGATTTATACTATAAGTGTTTTGATGCTCTTCTTTTTGTTTGTTTTGCAAGATGAACACCGGGACCAAAGCATATGACTGGAGGTGGTGGAGCAAGTATTCCAAGACAACATTATAACCTTGGAAGGGGAAAAGTTACATGTTTAAAACTCTTCCATGATGTCTCATTTGCGCCAAAACCATGAAGGGAGATGTTGGAAGAAACGGCTAAGTGTTGAAATTTCTCCACAAAGACCTAATATGCACCCAACTCAGGGAGGCAGGTGGCAAGGAAGAAATGGTCGAGTCCAAGACAAGAAAATCCTTCAAGATCAGGATGGAGAAATAATGAAAGCCTAAGCATTAGAGATCATCCTCAAGAACTTCAAAGTTAAAGAATGATAGTAGGATGGATTGAAGGACAAAGTAGAGGAATTCTTCTAAAGTGTGAAGTCCTTCTCCGGTAGTGATTTAGGAAAATGTTCTCTAGCATACTTCGCACAACCCAAGATGCAGTGGTAGCAAGGAGGAAAATCACCATCAAACAAGAGAAAGAAGTTGCAGTCTTGGAGTCTTAGATTGAGAATGTGCCTGCCATGTTAGTTCAAGAAGTAGATGCTGCGTTGGCTAGATTCATCGAATTTGCAATCAAAGAGAAGAATAGTGGGATCACGTTTCTGGACTAGAATCTTCTAAAAGATGGTGGGCATTAAATGCTCATAGTGGTCAAAGGGAGAAAGTGGGCATTTTGTGCACATTTATTACCCCACTCCTCTTTGTGGTGGTTTTTAGGGAAGAATCTTGACTAGGGCATATGTGGCTCAATCTGAGCCTTTCATTGTAATTCAATCTAAGCCGTCCATTGGATTTGGCCATCTATAAAAGGGGCATCCCCCCTCATCCCCCCTCATTTGTACATCATTAGATTATTAGGTCATTAGAGATAGATCATAGAATTGAGAGATAGAATAGAAAGACAAATAGCATAGATTGATAGCATAGCTTAGATTGGAGAGGAAGGAAAGTTTTCAAGTTGAATGCTTTGTAAGAGATTGTTGAGAACACTCCTATAATAAAAAGAGTTATCATTGCTTGTGGTTTCATCTTTTATTATGGGTAGCTAGCGAGATTTCTTCGTCCTTCCAATTCACTTAGAATCTTAAAGTAGAACTTAGAGTAAAATAGATTTTATTTCATGCAAGTAGATGATAGTTGTGGAATGTGGTGTTTAATTTGAGCAAGCTTTGTTAATCCATACGACTAGCGGGCTCGTTGATGGTGGGTTCACCCTGTGTGGTCAATTGGAATATTGTGGACCTAACTTCAATTACGGTTTATATGTTGGTATGCGTCGTCATGATGGTATCTTCATGTTGAATCATGAGCTGAATATCTCTAGCTACTCCTTTGAAGATTGCACCGGTTCTATGGAAGCTGTCCGAGGTGAGGTGAAGCAAAGCTTGGTTGAAGTTTGCAAGAGTTGATCTCCACATCCCGCGTTTAGAGTAGATCATAGCATTTCTAATCCCTGCAACCATTCAATTCAACACTTTCTGGTTAGTTTAGCTTCATTGAGAAATCTTCTGAATCTTTAAAAAAACCCCTTTCTCTTTGAGCTCCGATTGAACAATTATGTAAGTCCCCCCTTGAGATACCAGCAAATCACACCGAGCCAACTAAGACTACGTCCACTACAAAAAGGAACCTTGGAGTTGAATGCATGATCTTTCTCGCAATCTTAGCATGCAGGAGATTTTGATCAAGAGAGGATAGAGTAGCCGTTGGGTAACTTTATTCTGTGTTGGTGCGGTCATAAAACACTCGTCAACAATATTTGGTATTGTTAATGAGTTTTGAACATTACAGGTTGAGATAGAATTGACTACTCATGCACCTAATTCCTTTCCTTCTATTGGAGACTTTTTGGTCAAATTTTCTAGTCAGTTAGATCACTTTTATAGGGTTGTGGAAAAGATAAAGATGACAAATGTTGTATTTTTTTTATCCTATCTTAAGCTTAGAGGACCATTTTAGATGTTCTCTTCTAATTTATATTCTACTATGGATGTATTGGGTGATACATTTACCATGCATTCTTTTGAGGTTTTTTGTGATCACTTGAAATGGGAACAAGCTATGTTGGCACAATTGGATTCACTTTTCAATTCAAAAACTCATCCATTGGTCACACAATCATCTAAAGGGAAAGGAAAGAAGACACAAAAGACTAAAAATAAAATTTACATCAAGTAGTGAGAGTTCTTCCAACCCAAAGAAAAAATCACAATAGAAATGTCAATCCACTCCTAAAATGGACAAATCTTCTAAGTTTGGTGAGTCTTCCTCCATGGCAAAGAAGAAATCAAGAAAACCTTGTAGTCTTTTGCGGCAAAGAGGTACACACAATTACCATATGTTGGAAGAGACTGGAGGCATTAGAGGAAGCCATGCAACAACACACCATTTCACTCACTAAGTCTTCTTCCACCAATATAGGCAAAGGCCATGCACTTTCTGCATAGGATTTATCTTCAGCAAACAGTTTGGATTGTTGACCATAGAGCCTCACATCACATGACGCATTCATCCGATCCACTTGAGACTCTTTTTGATAGTAGTAATTGTTAGTTTGTAGTGGGTAACTTCACAAATTCCATATTTGGCATCATGGACTCTACAAATGATAGATGTTTGCATCAAGGATGTTCTCTTTGTTCTTAAGATCTTTGTCAATCTGCTCTCCATCTAATAGATTTATCATACTTGTGGGGAAGAGAATTTAGTTTTTTCCACATGATGTCATTCGTGATATCCACCATCTAGAGATAGTTATTGTTTGAAATAATTCTGCTCATGTGTCTAAAATTTAAATTTTATTGGTTTCTTGCTTTCGAGTCATCTAGTGGTTCATCACATGTTTGCCATGCATACTCCTTGAGTAAACTTTAGCATGAATGCTTTGGTCATGTCAACTATAACTATTGTACTCAAGAGATGGTACTCAGTCTTCTTAAGGTTTCATTCATAGTGGGTGTTTGTTAAGGAAATGTTCTTGGAAAACTTCATACGGAACCCTTTCCTAAGGGTAAGGCCCATTGTGCTTCTACCTTATTGAAGTTGGTACATGGTGAACTTATGTCCTTTCCCACTCGTTTTTTAGGAGCCAACTATGTGCTTGCCTTCATTGATAATTACTCTTGTTGCACATGGGTGTACTTTCTCAAGTACAAGAGTGATGTCTTTGCCACTTTTAGGACATTTAGGGTGTTTGTGGAGAAGCAATCATGTTCTTCTATTTAATAACTACACACAAATAATGGGGAGGAATATGTGAACCAGGAATTTTAGAACTATTGCATTGAGCATGGTATTCATCATTATTATTTAGTTCCTTATACTCATTAGTAGAATGTTGTTGTTGAAAAAATGAATAAATCACTAAGGGAGATGGTTAATTGTATACTTTAGTCTTGGTATATGGCCTCTTCCTTTTGGGTTAAGGAAATCAATTGTGTTAACCATATTCAAAATCGCATACCCCACAAGGTAGTTTTGAATATCACTCCAAAGGAGGCTTGGTTTAATATCAAGACTAATGTTTCCTTCGTCAAAGTATTTGGTAGTGAGGTTTGGGCATTCATATCAGATGTTCAGTGTAAGGAAATGGAGAAGAGGATTCAACCATTCATTTTCTTTTTGGGCTATTATGAGGATGTGAATACTTATTGATTGTTTGATCCTACCATGAGAGATGCCTACTTTTGTAGAGATGTTCAGTTCAATGAATCTTTCCCACAAACGAATTCTACATCTGCTTCTTATTCCCCACTACTTGATTTGTCTTCTTCATTTCATCAGGATACCTACGCACTATAGGATACTTCAAATGATGGTTTTGTACTAACACCTCTTACACCACCTCTTTCGACTCCTACCGCTCATGTTTTACCTTTATGGGACTGCAATACTATTCAAGAGGCTAGATCTTTAGCTAGTGATCCTATGACTTCTCGATGCACTTGCTCATAAAACTTTCAAAACTAGTCTTATTAATTATGCTATATCTATTGATGCACTTGCTCATAAAACTTTCAAAACTAGTCTTATTAATTATGCTATATCTATTGATCCATAGATCTTTTCAGAGGCTTCCAATATTCCAAAGTGGGATCATGCTATGGCTAATTATTCTTCCTTGATGAAGAATAACACATGGGATTTGGTTTCTTTTCCTAAGGGAAGAAAAATGGCTTAGTGCAAGTGGGTTTTTACACCAAGTATGCAGCAGATGGTACTATTGAGTGGTAGAAGATGCATCTTATTGTTAAATATTTTTCACAAGTTGAGGGTATTGAGTACTCTGATACCTTTACCTCTGTAGCCAAAATGGATTCTGTTCACCTTGTCATTTCTCTTGCTGCGTCTCAAGAATGGTCTATTTACCAGATGGATGTGAATAGTACTTTCTTGCACAATGATCTTTATGAGGAGATCTAATTGGAGCATCCTCTAGGATTTGTGCAAGACTCTTCTCTTATTTGCAGGCTATAACATTCTTTTTATGGTTTCAAACAAGCCCCCTAGGGCTTGGTATGAGAAGATAGATGTTTTTCTACTTGCCTCTAGTCTTAGACATTGCCACTCTAATCACACGACATATATTTAGAGACATGGAGCTGATCTTTTGATACTACTCTTGTACATAGATGATTTGATTCTCACTAGTAGATCCTCCTCCATGCTTTAGGATATATGACACTCTTTGATGGAGCACTTTGACATGACAGATTTCGAGCTTTTGCACTTCTTTCTTGGTCTTTAGGTTCTTCAATTTACTGAGGGGATTTTCATACATTAGTGAAAGTATGCCATTGATCTACTTCATCATTAAAGATATCAAGTTTCCACAATCCATCTTGCTGTTTGAATACGATTTCTGGATTGGATTGTGTTGCTATTTTTTGTCATCAACGTTTCAAATCACACTACTTTATCATTTTAGCATGGCTGATTGTAAGACAACTCCTACACCATTTTAGTCTATTGTCACCAACTGCCACTTGCACCACACCTCGTGTTGATTTCAATTTGGATAGATAGTTTTTGGGAAATCTCTTGTTTTTGACACACACACATCCTAATATCACCTTTGTTGTTGGGTTTTCCTTTTGTTTTTTCCATGATCCTCATGAGAGTTGTTGGAAGGTAGCCAAGCACATTTTGAGGTATATTTGAGGCACTATACATTTTGGCACACCAAGAGATTCCCAGATAGTAAGGTTCATTGACTCAAATTGGGAAAGTGATGTTGACTCATGAAAGTCCACTTTTGGGTTTGTTTTTTTTCCTTTGATCTAATCTAGTTGCATAGTCTTGTGGGTTTGTTTTTTTTCCTTTGATCTAATCTAGTTGCATAGTCTTGTGAGAAGCAAATTGCTATTGCATTATCATCCACTAATTCTAAGTATCCAAGTGCAGTTCTTGCTAGCTAGGAGGTTTTGTGGCTTCAATACCTTATGACTAAGTTTGGTCTACCACCTGATAGTTCTCTTCTTTGGTGTGATAACCAAAGTACCATTCACATTGCACACAACCCAATTGAGCATTAGAGAATAAAGCACATCAAGATACACATGCATTTCATTCAATAGCTTATCCATGATTGTCATTTCTCCTTAGGGTATTTGCCTACTAAGAATCAGGCTGCAGATATCTTCACTAAACCTTTGGTGTCACCTCATTATCTTCAATTGTGGTTGATGCTTGGGATGAAGGAAGTTGTCCCTAGGAGATCTTCTTGAGTCCTCCTTTACATTTTTACATCTCCTTTTTGAAGAGGAATTTTTACTCATGAGGTTTTTTCCTTTTTCTAGTTGTGAGATATTTATTTTTTCATTTATAAATGGCTAGGACACATTTCTTGTTTTTTCATCCCTGTTTCAAGAAATGCCTGAAAAATAGGGGTGACACATCCCTGGGGTACACTACTAATAAGTATGATTTTCTGTCATTTGAATACTGGTGCTTTTGTTCTTCAAGAAAATAAAATATTAACTTTGCAATATTTATTTGTATTCTTTAGTTTAGGAGATCTAAATGTCAGTTTCTTGTTCATTGTAACACTAAAATGAATATAATTTACTGCTAAATGCGTATTTGTTATTCTATATTCATTTGGTTTCTATAGGACATATGTTCATCCTTGGAATCTCCAGCCTGAGGCTGCATTGTAAACAGCCTGTGTCATATCAATCAGTTTTGGTAAAATAGAGAAAACAAAAGCAAGTACAAATATTTATTACGACAGGGATTTTTATGCAGGTTGCTAAATCAGGGTCAATAACCAAAGAACAAAGGGATAAAGCTTGGGCTCAACTACAAAATGCAGTTATGCAAGAAAATATCCACCTCATTTACCTTGGAGTTGGTGACCAAAGAAATACCTCTCTAGGTACACATCTCTCTCTCTCTCTCTCTCTCTCTCTCTCTCTCTCTGTGTAGGTAGATGCAGAGATGTTTTTATGTTGGTTCAACAGGCAATTGTTTTTTACCATTAAATGGTAGAGGCTTGCAAACATATTTATATTTTAATTTTGTGATCTCAAAATCAGTCATTGCAGCTTGATTGAACTGGTACTTACAACAAGCATTTAACATTCTCTCAAATTAAATAGGGAGCAGCTCATGGATGACTGCACATCCTTTTGATTCATAGCATATGTCAAGAAGTTCAAGATTTCCTGTAAAAACCTCACTGTTGATAATTTTTATGCTATCTATGTGCTTGTTTTTCATAAATGCATTGTCTGTTAGCTTCTGAAAAGCTATCAACAAGTTGAATCTGGTCAGATCAAGATATTCAATGAAGCACATCCAAAATTTTGACTTGCAACTAGTGGATAGAAGTTTCTAAGATTCATAACTCTATTATGCATTGAAATTTATCTCAAATTAGATTTTATTAATTGCTTATCTGATTCAATTAAGCAGTGGTAAAATAAGAACAAAACAAAGTCACAGATTGTAGTCAATCTTGAATCAGCCTATCAAAATTGCTTAATGTAAATGAGACAGACCCGACTTTCTCACCCTTGGAAACTGAAGAGAAATTAGAAACAACTCATTTCGATCCTCAAAAAACATGAACGGCCTCAAAACTTATGTTTTAGACTTGTTTGCATTTTGGACATGGCAATTCGAACTCTACAACTTTCTTGTTCGGCTAACCAGTGCAGTATAATTTCTGTTGAATCTTGGTCTCCCAGTCTTCCAATGATTATATAGTAGGATGGATACAATTAAAGATGTCAAAAATTTGATGGACAATCCGCCTAGAAACTATTGAAATTTCTGTCCTAAACAATATTTTCGAGTCGGAAAAAATTCATGCACCTGCTATGTCCCTAAGAAATAAATTGTGGTAACTTTTGGGGGACGTGCCTACCCATTATATTAGTTGCACAGTATGGAGAGGTACAGATTTCTTGAAGTACATTAGAATGCATCTAGACCATTCTATACCATAGGGAGATGTGCAAATATTATGACAGATAGGCAGTTTTGATTTTGGGGTTCCTATTGCTTCAGAATTGCTGTATGATTAACCTTTCTAGATTTCTAGATAACAAACCATCTTGAGGTGATCAAAGTACTATAAATTTCAAATTAACAACTAAAACCATCATTCAAGATGTTGGATAAGTGTTGTATTTTTTTCCAAAAATGTATTTTTTTCACTTTTAATAATCAAGATGGTCCTAAGTTGACTCCTAACCAATAGTCGCATTTTTCATGAAAAAAATGGACATTATTTTGGGTTTTACTTTTTTTTTTTTTTTTTCCATCTTTTAAAGCACTGACGTTTATGTAAAGCACACTCAAAAGGGTTTGAGTAGAGACTCATCATTGTATTTGTGAACGGTTGGGTTTTATGCAATAGATAATAATTTTATTGTGCTGGGTTTTTACCTGTAAGGGTTTTCCTAGGTGAAACATTGTGTAATGAGTTTTGCTTTCTACTAATTCTGTAATTTGCATCAGATTGTATATGCACTGCTTCTTCTGTACAAATTTATTAGACTTATTTTTTCTACACAACAAACCATGAGATAACAACTTTGATTGCAAGGTAACATAGCCAGCACACCTCATGGCATATTAGACCACCTTCTGGAATCACAGCAACTTCACACTTCACCTCATTATTCAAATTTGATTGTGAAAAGCGGAAGAATTGCTTGGTCTATGTAAATGAAGATATGAAGTATTTCTTTTAGCTATGTTATCATCTTATTTTATGTATAATGTGTATTGTGTATTGGACCATTGGCTATGCAGGTGGTGTGGAGAAAAGGGTTGTAAGGTCCTTCGTTAAAAAGGATTGGAGGTTTGGTCACTACAAACCAGATGGTTTACGAGATCCTTTGAGTTGCACCATTAGATATTTATGGAAGCTTCCATACACGCCATTTGAAAGACAATAGAAGCCCTAGAGAAAGTCCTTTCTACAATTATTAGTCTCAGTCTAAGTTATAGCTGAGACTTTGCTAGGTCACGAGAATGTAAATTTTTATAGAAAGAAAAATGTACATAAACTTCCCAATGACTGTTAATCCAATATTCAATGTACACAAAGTATCTATGTACTGCTAATTTATATTTTAAATGTCAAACAAGCTTGTTGCTTGAAACAATATGATACTCTTACATATTAAGATTGAATCAATTATATATAGCAGAGGAAGTTTTTACAAATAATATCATTATTTGAACGACATGAATACCCAAGGAGAATGCATTTACCCTGTTGTTTGATTTCCTTGCAGCTCCATTACGTCAGAAATTATTGTAAGATATTATGTCTACAGCACTTATGGGTGAGACCATTTACTAGTTCTTTCGTGTGTACCCTCCTAAATTACTAAGATTTGTTATGATCGAAGAAATCACATTTCCTTTAAAAAAAGTAGAGGTAATTTAGATCAATGTTCTGCCTTACTTCAAAAAATTTCTCTTGCCATGGTAGGACGATGTGTTCTGTCAATCTGATTGTCAAAAGGAGTGTAAGAATTGTTGTAATTAAACTAATTTAATTACTTCTGCCATTGTGATGGTGGTCTGGGGGTAGTGTTAATCATACCACATTTAACATTCAATTCTGCATTTGTTTGATGCCATGGCATTTTGGTAGCTTAAAGCCCTTTTAATGTCTTTCGCGTGATTATGGAAAGAAGAATCAAAAGCTTGTTCTGGAGGTTTTTAATAAGTCTAAGGACCCTTTAGGTAAAATACTCCGAGGGCGGATTCTTTAAAAAATGAGTTATCTTCCAAGGGCTTCCGTTTGGCCTTTTGGTCAAGAATTTGGTTCGGACGGTCGATAATTGAGCTTCGAGCAAACGAAAGAAACTAGGGCATGGCGTATACACGACAATATGCCGCAATACCTGGGCAATGCAGTATTTTATCAAGCTACAGTGAAAATTCATAGTTTTTTAAAAATATTTTTCAGCGCTGCAATGCAACTTAAAACAGTTGCACGGTAGATTGGAGAAGGGGGACTTCCGGATTTGCTGGATGAAACATAGATCAGGTTATTTTCAGTCCTAAATCACCAAAACTTATGAAAAATCCATCTGACAACCTTGAAGACAGAGACGGAAATGGAAGGGTTTGAAGCCATGAATGCTGAAAAGAATGCGGGATTTGAAGTTAAGGGAGCTGAAAGCGACCATACTCAAGAAAGGCCATTTTTCTATTAATTTAGAGAAGGGCGAGTTAAATCCCTGGAATTTTAGCTCCCTAATGATATTATCGATGTTATTGGAGAATGTCAAATTCGAATTGTGGTTTTGCTCTTGTAAGCGGGTGCCAACAGATGGATCTTTTAAACTGAATTTGGAGAAGAGGGGTTTAGGAAATTGAGACAAAAGAGAGCTATGACGAAACGACTTGTTCTTGCATGTTCAAATCTGCTAAACACACTTAAGTGTTATCTGTGGACAAGTCTGTTTCCTTCCAGTTGATTTCAAATCTAACGTGTTAGGGGAGAGGGCCCAGTAGTTGAGCACCCTAACTTTGCGCTTCTAATTATCCTACGTGGAAATTTCAAATCACTCCCAATTTTTTATAGCAGCTTACTTGGCAAGTCCCCTGTTCATAACTAAGGTTTCAGGGCCATATCAAATATGATGCCACATCAACATGCTTTTTGTCAAGGTGTCCAAAAAGGGCCCCCAAAAAAGTGAGACCAATACTTGTGCATTCACATCATGTTTTATTGAGTACTCATGTGGCATCACATGATTGGTTGCTCTTTAGATCAAAAGAATACATTTTTGTTTAATTATGGGTAGTCATCATCAACACTAACAACTTTAAAGTCACAACTATCAGTCCAATATCAATAAAAATATTGGGCATTATATAACAACTACTATCACAACTATTGAAACATGCTCAACTGTTGGGTCCTCCACCCTATTTGTGGGTCCTCTCCCCTATTTGTGGACAAGTTTGTCTGCTTCAAGTTTGGAATTTTGTTTTCAATTCTTAAGGACTACCTACATCATTTGTAGTATCCTAAAGTGAATTGAATTGCCATATTAAAATTTGGAATTTCAACCATTTTTCTTTAGGATATTGTGGTCCAACTTGGAATTTCAACCATTTTTCTTTAGGATATTGTGGTCCAACTTGGATTTATATGATACAAAAATAATAGAAATAAGTACCGGTAAGTTCTCTAGTCTAAGAGTTCATCCTAGGGCTGCCAAAAAATATTAAATTGATAGGCCTAGGCTTTCCAATAGCCCACCCAATCGTAAGGAAAGGGGGGCACTTGATTTGTGACTATCCAAAAGGAAATCTAGAACTATTCAAATCCCTCTACCCTCTTCTTCTCTTTCTCACTCCAACTCAATCTTTTCTATAGGATTAATCCTTCGTAAATCTTCATCAATGCCCTTCCCCATTCACCATAATAATATCCCTTCTTCTTTAGTGTCTTCTCTTCAATTTGATCCTTCTTCTCAAAGGACCTCCACCCTTTATAAGGACATTATTGCGTTTGATAGGAAGTTCGTTAAAAAAAAAAAAAACCACCTAGCTCCACATGCCACATTTCATATCCTTTTTTGTTTGTGTTTGCTCTTCCTCTCGATTCCCTTATCCTTCCTCATCTACAATAACTTCCTCCAAAGGATCTTCCATTTACCCACCTCCTAATACTTGCCAAATATTAAAATCTCATTAAATAACCACAAGACAAAAAAAATAACAATGAGAATCCAATTTAATCATTTTGGGGTGATGCCTTCAGAGAAACATTTTCTCCTTTATCATCATGAATTGGAAGGTATTTTCTTGGAATGTGAGAGGGTCATGAATTATAGAGTTGAAGAGGCCATTAGTAAATACAGGCATGATATCTTATTCCTTAAAGAAGTTGAATTGAGTAATACTTAGCTAGATGCTTGTATGTATAATTTATGAAAGGATGCATATTGTTTGCACTTCTCATGGAAGAAGAGAGTCATGATAGGGATGGCTTTGTGGATCTCTACATATTTCATTGATAAAGAGGAAGATACCTCGCATAGTTGTGGTTGGTCTCTTACCTTTGTAAATGGACATTCAATCAAGTTTTGCTTTGTCTATTCTCCTAATGAATATAAAGAATGTTAAGTTATTTGGGATTGGATGTCTAAAATTCTCCCTAGTGTAGAGTGGATTTTAGGTGGAGACTTCTACACACCATATTGATCACAATTGTTATAAACATAGCCAAGAGAAATTTGGAAGTCAATTTAATTGTGATGCAAGTACATGAAGAAAACTCACTTTCACATTCTCATTTGTCAAAACTCTAAACATTTCTCATCTCAGGTTCACTTTTCCATTTATTGAACACTTGACTCAAACCATCAAAACTGAAATTAGGGCCCAAACAAAGTTTCACAAAGCCTTCATACACATCAAAACTTTGTCTTAGTCAGAACAAACAATTACCAAAGACTGCCCATTCATATTTTCACCATCTCTTCATGATTGTAAACAATAGCACTTTCACTTACAAACACAAACTTTAGACTACAAGTCACAAACCACCATCTCTAGGCTTGAGACATCTTCATTAGGGTTAATACAACAGGATTCAACTCCCTACAAGCCCCAAAAGTGCAGGCCATTCATTTGGGACACACTTCCTTCTTAGACTACATTAAGTCCTTGTAGCACTCCCTATACATACTGTTAGAATTATCTTTTGACACTGACCTCCAATCAAGATTGTAATATACTTTTTGAGCACCAATTTAAGAGTTCTAAATCATGTCTGAAAATCAACATAGGTTGTTTTGGACAACAACCCCCATAAATGACTGATCACATTGCCATTTAGGCCTAATTAGACTTGTCCTAAACCAGGGCTTATTGAATATAATGAATCCAGACTTAAACACCCTCAACTAATGCTTGGATTAGGTCATTTCAAACCCGCACATGTTGTTGAGAACACCAAAAGTCCTTTTGTAAGGATATTTACATAAACCCTAGGCTTTATTCCTCTTAACTGTTTGCAAATGCTCTGTTTAACAGTCTGTACAATCATAAACTTTAAGTTTCCACACATAAACCCTTGCCACTTGATTTGTAACCTTTGAAATATGAAAATACATGCAACCAAGAGTATCTTCACTAATTATTAAGAGTTTTTACCAAAAACAATGGGAGAACTGTAATTTAATTGATCTTTGTTTACCCTAATAGAGGGTTTTGGCAATTTTGAGAAAAATACACATAACTTACTCAAAAATTGATCAATTTGCATGAAACAAAAAGGAATAGGAAGGTGATTGAGAAATCTATCACTTACAACCAATTTGAAACCATTTCTTGCCCATACAGGGTTGTACACAACAAGAACATAGAGAATTTCTGAAGAAAATGTGTAAAATCAGAGCTTTCATTGGTCTAATTCCTTTATTCAATCACCCACACCTTCTCAACTGTCTACAAGGCCTTTTTAAAGGCATTCCATCATGACTTCAATTTCTAACTATTTTCTAATGACCTAAGAGCCAAAAGACCCTTTGTCTTCCCTAACTTAATTTTGCAATTTTTACAATAGTGACAACTTTTTCTGAATGCATTGGCATCTTTTACAGTTTTGCAAAATTTGAATCAAATGACCTCATACTAACCTAGACACAGAAGAAATTACTCAAATAACCTTGTTACAAGATAAATATACCAAATTTGATCAATTTTCAAAAAATTGCATGATGGAAACATGATGTAGCCAAGATGCTCCTGCATCATTCTTCGGACCAAGAAAATTTCCAAACCCTCTTGGACTTGATGTAGTCAACAATCCTTCATCCTTTGCATGTTTTGCCTCTAATTGACCTTGGAACTGCTCTTTATGACCTTCATTTTCACCTTAGGCTTAAACTTGTCCATGCAAATCAACTTCCTATCTTGCTTTCCAATTGAAATTAGACTCATTATGCTTTGGTGCATCTCAGTGTCTTGTTCCTCCCTTTGTCCTTTGACCTTAAAATTGTTCCCTGTCCACATAATTAGTACAATAAAGAAACGATATATTAAATTGATCACAATACCTCCATCTTTTCTCAATTCTTTGCAAATCTCGAAGACCAATTCTTCCTTGATCATCACTTTAATCAACTCAAGGTCTTCCTCTGGAATTAGGTCCTTCATCATTAGTTCTCCTTCATCTTTATGCTTGAGTATACCTTTGTCTTCTTCACTTGCATCTTCAAACACTTCTTCTTCTTTCTCTTTCATCTTCATTTGTCTTTTTGCTTGTCTTTTCCTCCTAGCAATCTTCTCTATGGGCCATGTAACTCTCCTTTTCACTATCAAGTGCCAACTTGTGGCTTGTCTGATCCCTTGTTCCATTTTCATCATGGACTCTTGGAACTCTTTTTCCAATCTTCTCACCTCTTGCTTTAATTCTGCAACCTCTCTGTCAAACTTTTATTGCCTCTTTCTATTTTTCCTTTCTTCCTCTGCTTGCAAATGCCTCTTCAACACATCCATCTCATCTTCTACTCAAGCAAGCTTCTCCTTGCTTCACAACTTCTCAACTTTCTCTGCCTTCTCTTGGCAGCAACCAAGTCCTTCCTAACCTGCACAAACCACAAAACCACAAACCAACTTTCTTTTCCCAGAGCCTTCTAGCCCTATACCATTCTGATGCAAGTACAAGAAGAAAACTCACTTTCACAATCTCATTTGTCAAAACTCTAAACATTTTTCATCTTAGGTTCGCTTTCCATTTATTGAACACTTGACTCAAACCATCAAAACTATAATCAGGGCCAAAACAAAGTTTCACAAATCCTTCTTACACATCAAAACTCTGTCTTGGTCAAAACAAACAATTACCAAAGACTGCCCATTCATATTTTCACCATCTCTTCATGACTGTAAACAATAACACTTTGACTTACAAACACAAACTTTAGACTACAAGTCACAAACCGCTATCTCTAGGCATGAGACATCTTCATTAGGGTTAATATAACAGGATTCAACTCCCTACAAGCCCCAAAAGCGCAGGTCATTCATTTGGGGCACACTTCCTTCTTAGACTACATTAAGTCCTTCTAACACTCCCTATACATACTGTCAGAATTATCTTTTGACATTGACCTCCAATCATGACTGTAATAAATTTTTGAGCACCAATTTAAGAGTTCCAAATCATGTCTAAAAATCAACATAGGTTGTTTTGGACAACCCTCATAAATGATTGATCACGTTGCCATTTAGGCCTAATTAGACCTGTCATAAACCAAGGCTTATTGAATATAATGACTCCAGACTTAAACACCCTCAACCAATGCTTGGATTAGGTCATTTCAAACCTGCACATGTTGTTGAGAACACCAAAAGTCCTTTTGTAAGGATACATACATAAACCCTAGGCTTTATTCCTCCTAACTGTTTGCAAATGCTATGTTTAACAGTATGTGCAGTCATAAACTTTAAGTTTCCACATATAAACCCTTGCCACTTGATTTATAACCTTTGAAATATGAAAATACATGCAACCAAGAGTATCTTCACCAATTATTAAGAGTTTTCACCAGAAGCAATGGGAGAACCATAATTTAACTAATCTTTGTTTACCCTAACAGAGGGTTTTGGCAGTTTTGAGAAAAAGACACATAATTTACTCAAAAATTGATCAAGTTGCATGAAACAAAAAGGAATAGGAAGGTGATTGAGAAATCTATCACTTACAACCAATTTGAAACCATTTCTTGCCCGTATAGGGTCGTACACAATAAGAACACAAAGAATTTTTGAAGAAAATGTGTAAAATCAGAGCTTTTCATTGGTCTAATTCCTTTATTGAATCATCCACACCTTCTCAACTATCTACAAGGCCTTTTTAAAGGCATTACATCATGACTCTTTAGTTTCTAACTATTTTCTAATGACCCAAGAGCCAAAAGACCCTTCATCTTCCCTATCTTACTTAATTTTAGAATTTTTACAATAGTGACAATTTTTTTTGAATACATTGGCATCTTTTACATTTTTGCAAAATTTGACTCAAATGACCTCATAATAACCTAGACACATAAGAAATGACTCAAATAACCTTGTTACAAGGTAAAGATACCAAATTTGATCAATTTTCAAAAAATTGCATGATGGAAACATGATGTAGCCAAGATGCTCCTACATCAAATTGACATAACTCCACTATTGTTATAAACATAGCCAAGAGGAATTTGGAAGTTGATTTTGTTGTCATAACTATTTAGGGGTGGTTGACCCTCTATATGGAAGACAATCAAGTTATGTTCATAATTGGTTTACACGTGGAAAGAAAATTGAATAGGTTGGAGAGATTTAACATATCAGACAATGCAAAAATTTTGTTCTTGCTCAATTCAATGCCTTCACACAATTTAATTATTCTACTATTATTGATGACCTCTTTCCATCCTTTGCACTATTTCTCTTTCATCTCACACAACTTTATCTTCTTCTCTTCCATTCAAACCTTAAAATCTTTGATTGTGTCATTGCTCTATTTGGAATTTGAAACTCCATAACCAAGATAGAAGAAGGGGAATCATGGATTGAGTGGTGGTGCTTTGCTTTCCCCCTATGTACTAAATTCCTTCAATTTTTTGGTAGAGGAATGGTTTGATAACATAAATGTAGAGAAAATACCTCAAAGAAAGTAACATCAAAATTCAAGCTTCCATTGCTTCTCTTGAAACTTAAGTTCATAAACTTGATAACTACAAAAGAGCTAGAATTTAGTCAATTAAGGATGGCAATAGAGCTCAATTTTTTTTTCTATCTACATTACAAACATAAAAAGGAGATAATTTGTGCTATAATGGCTTATTGAGATAACTATGTTGTTTTAGAATTTTGATGAGAATCTCTTCACAGGGGAAAGAAAATGGGAATATATTTAAGAAAATCTTGAAGATATAATCAAGGATTGTGTTCTTAATAAAATGCACCCTAGTTATAAACAATTTTTTAATCGAAATATTTTTGTAAAGAAGAGATTGAATGTGCTTTATTTCTATGTGATAGCAACCAGGGGAGGTCCTGCAACACACTCAACACAATATCAACCAACAACAACACTTGTCATATCATCAAACCCTCAAACTCACACTATCTCATCAAATCCACTATATTCCTTGTAGCATCACAAACTGACTCAATCGTGTATTTCACTCCAATGAGATCCTCTTAGACCATAACCAACAACTTTTCAGGAACCCATTAAGGTGTTCAAAAAATAAATCAACAGATCACAATAGGCTTCCCTGTAACAACTTCAACAAATTCAAGTTTCTACACTTTCTAGCCCCCAAATTAGGCCTATTTTCCAAAGGACCTTGCCTCAAAACATTCCCAAATCCACCAAACTCAATTGGGAAGAAATTTACATGTGTCCAAACCAAGGATTCCACCATTTGTTCTCAAAAAATTACTCACCCAAGTGTCAAATCACAAAACCCTCCTTTTAAGCCAAGAAACTAGGGTTTTATTGGAAAACACACATACAATCTTCAAACAACCTTGAAATAACTTCAAACAAGACCTAATAGGTCTATACATACTCAATACAACATCTAATGACACTGTCTCAACACAATACACAATTTAGCATATTAAAACATCTCAAATTCTCATGTAAAACACAATTTTCCAACCTAGGGCTTCATGCCCAACACACTTTTAGATCTCTCTTGCTCTCTCTCAACATTCCCTCACCTGTTTATTGATGTTTTAGACACACTCCTCAAATTATAGTGGCTACAGTGAGAGGAATGGGTCAATTCTCCATTTTAATGACTCACAAACCCTTAAATCTACAAGTACAGACCCAGTCTTAGAAATTTAACAATTAAATGCAAAAAAATTAATGAAACCTCACAAAAGTGGATTAAAATGAAAGGTGAAACAATCAAATATTCATCCACAACAATTATGAATCAATAAAGTGATGCACAAGCCATACAATCCTCTGCAAGTGACAATTAGAAACTACAAAAAATTGAAGGAAAACAGTGCTTTATTTTATTCAAATATTCTTCAAACTTAAAAACAACCATTACATTGAGTCCTTACACCTTTTTAAACATGTTACCTCCAAAAAAAACTTCCTACAACCACCTAACTACCTTTTAAAATGACTTGACTGTTGGTATTCCCTAAAAATGCAATTTTGCAACTTTTATGCTTGACAACTTTTGCAACAAAATGCAATTTTGCAATATCAACATAAATGACCCCTAGACACCTAATAACCAACAAAATATGACTTATTACAATACAAAATGGTCTCAAAGACCTTATTTTATGCCAAAACTCCAAAATTCTAAAGCCTACACATTAACTTCTTGAATTGAAAAAACTTGTTCAATGGTGCCCCTGCACCACTATGGCACCTTTATTCTAGAGTACACAACCTCACATTGAAGGAAAATCTTATCCATTTTATTTGGAAGCATTTGAATTTTTTTTTCCCATATAAATAAAGGATTAATCTAACTTCTATTGGTGTGAATTAAAGTCTTGTACCTAGTAATTTGTCTTGCTAGGGACTTAGGAGACTTATGTACATGTTAAGTTTACTTAGAATATAAGATTATTTCTAGAAGTATTAGTTGGATTTTCTAGAACTTATCTTATCTAGATTTTATGTTAATTCCTAGGTAGTTAGTTTGTTAGTCATCTTATGTCATAAGATTAAGACACATGTCACAATCATGTTCAATCCTATTCCTCACCTTGCCTATATAGGAAGGTCATTGTACTCATATGTACTACATACCTCATCATCATTTTGATAGGTCTTAATATCAAGCAAACCCATATTCTTGCATACTCTCTTGTAGAAGGTTTTCATTGTTTTTGTTGGTGGTCTTGGGTATTTGTTACACCCCAATTATGTAATTACTATTTACTATTACTATGGAGGGTAAATGTGGATGTAATTGTATTATGGGGGTGAATAAAATGTGCTTGCACTTTGTTATTGATGCATTGTGAATGAATGCTATTTTATTTAAATGTTATATGAAGAAATGCATATATGTGAAATGGATGGTTATTGAATTGATATTCTAATTTTGGAGATGTATTACATATACTACATATTTTGTGAACAACTGACTGCCATGAGCATGCGTTAGTGGTTGCAGGTAAATGTTCATTCCTCCAGGTGGAGGGGAAGTATCACTCAGGAGAAGATCTTGGTTGATTAATTGGTAATGTAAACTATCTGATCTTACACACACACTCACAACAAATTGGTTGAGTCTAGTCATTGTGTTGGGAATTGATAAGTCATCCTTAGATTGACGTGTATGCATTAGTAAGGGTCTTGATTACTGTTGAATACATGCTTGGGTGATGTTTATGTGTTTGAAGTTTATGGACCTTTGAGATTTCCATCGATACATATTTATGTTAAATGTATACATGTGTATGCATATATTTATACATTGATCCGTGTATGAGAGCATAATCATATGCATATATGTGTAAGTAGAAATACTTACAAACATACTCACACGAGGAATCAATTATATATATGTGAATATATATACACTTAATGAATATGTGTATCGACGAGAATATGATAAACTGATATATGTGTGAACATATTAAATATGTATATGTACATATATGTGTATTTGTGTATGTAGGAATACGTGTGTATGTGCTCAATGGTGCAATCGAACGTATATATATATATATATATATATATATATATATATATATATATATATATATATATATATATATATATTCGATGTGATATATAATAATATTATCTTGAGTATATATACATATATATTCCTATATATGTGAGTGAGTGTATATACATATACATATTTTTGTATCTACACATGCGTTATTATGAAAGTGATAATGAGGATACATACATTCGTATATCGATTGATACATTCTTCGAGTTTGTTGAATAAATATATGATTTTCTTGTATATGAACTAAATGAGAACGATATACGCTATGAGCAATAAGGAATGTATGAGTTAGTAAACTTATGATTGTTTGAAGATATATATATATATATGTATATTTGTGAAATAATTATAAATTATATAACATGGGGAATGATTTCATGAATTTATATATATCTATAATAATTTATATATTATTATGGATTCATGGTACTAGGAGGCGCATAAGTAGAAAATGCAGGCCACACCTTAGTGCATTACTTGGAATGCATGATGTATGGAAACTAAAACATCACAGTGTGTGAGTGAAGGATAAATTTCCACATGCCATATCAAGTGGAGAATAAGTCTAATGCAAATACTATGCTTATAGAGGCACATAGGTGGAGTTCATTTCAACACAAAACATTGAGATATGCTAAGTTCAACACAATGGTAAATGATAATAGAGACCAGTGCAAGAGTATAAAAGGGTAATTGGGACTGATTTTTATATATTACTTATGGTTGTATCTTGAGAGGTTGAGTTTTACTCTTGCTTCCACGCTTTGTGGAACACGCATATATTTCATTATAGCTTGTTTCATTATGTTGATGCATGGTGAATACTTTGTCAACGCCTATGGTAAGTGTGAGATGGGGTTAGAAATAAAATAACATAGACAAAGTGACAACCAACACTACTAAGCTATTAAACCACATCCAAACAAGAGAAAACAATGAAAACATAAGGAAACTAAAACATCAAATCAAAATACTCCCCATGCTTGAACTTGAATCACTTCTCTTGCTCTCCTATTTCTCCTTTTGCAAATATGCCCCTAGATTTGTAGTCTAACTTGTGCAAATACCTACAAATTGTAAGTAGAAATTTGGAGAAGAATAGTTGTTAAAATGAAAATGGAGAAGGAAGGTTGCTTTTAGAGACAACCTTTTGAATGGACGGCTGAGATTAATCTTCTAGAAATATTCCAAGATCAATGGATGGGAATGCATGAGAGGGATGTTATGAAGTGGATGGTTGAGATTAAGTCTTAGAAAATATGCCAAGATAAACGGTCCAGAATTGATGCACCAAAAATATGTCATGCATGGAAAAGCTATGACGCCAACAGTTATGATGTCTGATAGCTATGACAGACATGCAATACATGTAGGCTATGATAGAAATGAATGTTATGATAGGGGATTATGACAGAGCATCTTTGACCAGATGGTGCATAAATAATTTATTTTAAATTATTTATTCAAAAATGGAGAGTGGATGAAATGGACAAGTGGAAAATAAATAATTTATTCAAATTATTTATTTGGAGAAAATGAAAAGAGGATCATTTAATTAAATTTATCAATTTAATTAAATGGAGAGATGAAAATTAGACCTTAAATAATTAATTTAGATTAATTATTTAATAGGGGAGGTGGCATGGGATAGTTAAATAATTTTAATAACTATTTAACTATGGAAGAATTAAAGGGCCATGAATAGATAAATAATTAATGGTAATTATTTAACTATAGATGAAAGGTGACAAAATAATTAAGTAAATAATAATTTATTTAACTATTGAAGAAGAGGGAGAAATTAGTGACACAATTAGTTTATTTAATCAATCAGGATAAAATAAAGATTAGAAAGTGAATTAATTAAATAATTATTAAAAATTATTTAATTAATAGAGGAATATGATCAAACATAATTGAATAATTAAAATTATTCAATTATTGAAGGACGAGGATGAAGAAAAATGACTCACAGGCATAGGACATTTTTTATTGTCTACATTTTTCCCCTCTTTGACATAATGTAGTTCATCGCATTGTGTCAAAGAAATTTAATTCTGAAATATGCCCCAGTGAAAGAAGAATGACGAGGAGGGTTGTGTATGCCCCCTCAAGAGGATAGGTGAGTTCAAAGAACACGAGTGTGCTCTTGAAATGGATGATAGGACTAGAGGATGATGGATAGAAGAAATGTTAGCTTGGAAGGGGATGGATATTAGCATGGAAGAGAAGGGAGGATGAAGATGGAAAGCTAGACGAGAAATGATAAGGGAACCAAATTTCATGCTTACATTTTTATATTTATCATCATTGGGCAGATTATTGTAATGGCCAACAAACACCATGATATGACGTAGACCAAGGTGTGCAAGGTTGTACCATCACGTGAGACAAGCAGCTGCATACAAGGATGATCATGACTCATTCTAAGAGAGCGATTGCCCTAGTCTTTTTGTCATAATCAACCACAAATAGTAAAGGAAGGTAAGACAAATCATGAAATGTCATTGCTCCTCTAAA